>CM077644.1:179622461-179702461 GCA_039707465.1 Rhabdophis nuchalis
TGTGTTTAATATGACATCACACATTATATTTTTCCTAGTAATAATAAATGATATGAACACCACCTCTTTTTTAAAAAGTGGTCCAACTGTTCAAAGAACCTGACTTCTGCAACATCTATTGTAAGTCTTCAAATCACATCAAATATGCTTCCTGAAAAGACTTGATATGCTTCCTTAGACAATTGAACCAACCCACCAAGTGATTAGATCTACATTGTGACAACTTAAATCATTTATCAAATCCAACCCCGATGTGTAGTCAACAAAAAGATTCTATACCTCTCAGATCTCAGATCTCCTTCTACCTAGATCTTAAGAACTATGAGAGAAACTCTCATCTCTATTATGAGATGCATGGGTGACATAAGACACAGGATCGCCATTTTGAGGGTCAATCTGTATTAAAATGTCCACCAAGTGTTTTTATGTTGTTTGTTGCAGTTCAGGGATATACTATATGCTTTGCATAAAGTGAGCCAAACCTAAAAATGGGGAGAATCACAGCTAGAAAATTAGTTTAAAGCTATGTTCTTAATAAGTATGTCACAGATGTAAGCAACTGCTTTTTTGTTCCTTTCTGATGTTTCTAACATGTTAGAAAAGAAAGAAACATATACAATTCTGCAATATTTCACCTACCCTCATCTGCCCCTCAGTAGTTAGGGTTAAGTAGAATATTCAACAAAATCTTTGGCGAATTAATGACATAGGTGGAAGTAAAGCTAGATGGGGAATTAAAAAAACACAATATTCTAAAATATAGGGATTTACTCATTTGCTACATGCTTTAAGAAGCCTGCTGCAATTTTCTGTATTTATTATAATGGTGGTCTAATTATTTTTCTCCACTTTGCAGAAATTCAGACACCCACTCACTCCTCCAAGTCTACTTATAAACATTTTCCAGAGTGATGGAAAAAATCAGTCCGATTTTTTAAATCCGCAATTTTTTTGCCTTAAAGCCAAAACTACTAATAAAACTCCCTCTCACCATAGACGTAAGCTTGCTATTTCTACAGAATTGTTGTTTGGGAGATCAAATATGTATTCCTTTCACATACAGATGCTCTACAGTCAGTCTGCATACCAGTCTATCTCAATTTCCTCTCACATCATGAAAAAAGCAACATTATACATGGCAAGATAAAAGAAATACTATTCAGTCATATTATGTTTTCATACACAGAAGTGACGCACAGAGTGAAAGGCTGCTTCCTTTGAAAGTGTTGATATCTATCCCAGTCTTTCATGAAGCAGAGTTTATTCCTAAAGTAGGTTGCATCTAGGCAGGAAATTCCTTCTGTTTCTGCAACGCAGCATTTCTAGTTCAACGCAGCATTTCTAGACTAGAAATGTAGAAATTGTACATACAGAAAGCAAAGGTACTGCCAGCATTATTCAGTGCAATGTCAATAAAGCTTCTTGGGCTACAGTCAGGTAAATCAACCCAGAGTTCTTGTTGAAGGTACAACTAATCAGACTCAAATTATTCAGTAATTATTCAATAGTATTCAGCAGGTTCTGAGCAGTTCTGGAGAACCAGTAGCGGAAATTTTGAGTAGTTTCGAGAACCAGTAAATATCACCTCTGACTGGCCCCGTCCCCATCTATTCTCTGCCTCCTGAGTCCCAGCTACTTAGGAGGGAATGGGGATTTTGCAGTAACCTTCCCCTGGAGTGGAGAAGGAATGGATATTTTACAGTATCTTTCCCCTGCCATGCTCACCAAGCCATGCCCATAGAACTGGTAGTAAAAAAAATTGAATACCACCACTGATTTTCATGTTAGGAACCATTTTTCATGGAGAAAGTCTATCTATGTGATCGCTAAGAGTCAAAAAATAACCTGATGACACCTAATCAATCAATAGAAGACCACTGCAAGGACTGGAGGTTTACAAATCGATGTATTTGCACTGCAAGTCAGTGTTGCATGAGGTTTCACATTTATTTATTTAGCATATGGAAAAATTGTTAAAAAGCACATCACAATTGCATTCTCAATGTGCAAGTATGAAATTGTTTGCCCTATTTACAAATTCAAAGGTTGGCTATTTATATAGCAATAACACTTAGATTTATACACTGCTTTACATCCTTCTCTAAGCAATTTAGAGTCAGCATATTGTCCCCAACAATTTGGGACCTTATTTTTACTGACTTCCGAAGGATGAAAGCCTGAGTCAACCTTGAGCCAGTGAGAATCAAACTGCTGGCAGTTGGCAGAATTAGCCTGCAATACTTCATTCTTTCCACTGCCTCACCATGGCTCATACATAGTCTATGCATGATGGAGTTGCACACAGATAATCTCTGGGGTTTTCCTGATACATGCTTAGAGGGCACTGTTCCATAGTATGTTGCACTGCCTGCTTTGAAGCATCAAAGCTATATTCCAAAGACGAGAGCTTTTCCCATTTATGGAGGAAACTAAGGTACTTGCCATGTTGAGTCCTTATGCTATTAAGGATTGACCAAGTTTTATGGTCAAATTAAATCCTTTTGTTTCAGCTGTAAAGCAGGAAATGTTGTGATACTTTGGAAGAGTAGTAGAGGACCATTCTTGCAACCAAGCCCTAAGCAGATTGAAGTTGTTATCCATCAGGTTTTTGGCTGTCCTAATAGGTGGATGTCTAGAGTGAAGCCTGTTGTTTTATAACATCAGTGAGGTCTGCCTTGGCACGTGAATATTACTTTTTTTTTAAAAAAAACACAATTGTTTAAAATGACTACTCCATTTTGGGTATGGATCCACGTTTTCTCAATACCCTTAGTGTGGTATGCACTTATCATTGCCTATGTAACTACTCAGAACTTCTACTGTTTTGTATAACACTACTATTTTTTTTACAATATTACTAGCCTTAATAAAAACTTTTCACTGCTCACAACTGTCAGAAACCTATAGTGACTTTCAGTGTAACTTTCCCAAATAAAACCTTTCATGTGAGCTAGGGTTTAGTTTAGCTTAGTTTAGTTTAATTTATTGGTTTTTTATACCGCCCTACTCCCGAAGGACTTAGGGCAGTGTACAGCCAGAATAAAAACAAATACACAAAAGTTAAAAAGCTTTTAAAAAACATATTAAACCTTGGCCGAAACGTGGGGGGAAAAACCAAACTAACCCTGATTAAAATTAATAAAAATTTGAGTTTAAAAATCATGTTTTATTCCAGCTTGTTGGAAGAAAAAGGTTTTGAGACCACGGCGGAAGGTGCGTAAGTCAGGGATAGTTCTTAATTCCGGGGGCAATTCGTTCCAGAGTACAGGTGCTCCCACAGAGAAGGCTCTCCCCCTGGGTGTCGCCAGTCGACATTGTTTAGCCGACAGCACCATGAGGAGACCCTCTCTATGGGAACGTACTGGCCGGTGGGAGGCTATCAGCATGGAGCGCTTTAAAGATAGTAACCAACACCTTGAATCGCACCCAGAAAACCACCGGAAGCCAGTGCAGCTCGTGCAGGAGAGGTGTTACATGGGAGCATCACGTCACTCCCATAATTACCCGTGAGGCCACATTCTGGACCAGTTGAAGCCTCCAGGTGCTCTTCAAGCCCCATGTAGAGAGCATTGCAGTAGGTGCTAAAGGAGCAATCATAACTGCTATGATGATGGTCATGACTAAGTCATGGAAGACCTTGTTCCTTTTTTGGACACTTGTCTATTGATGGGTTCTGAGTTGAGCCCAAGCTCAGCAAGTCTTAAAGGGGTAGATGACACCTTCTGTTCATTTAGTACTTCATACTTGAAATAGCACCTGATTTGTCCCTAAAATAAATACACCAAGCTTCTTTTTTTCAATGGTTTGCTCAGATTCGTCACACTTAGAAGTGCGTACATAGAAGACAACATTCAGCACCAATGTGAATTTTGCTCAGTAAAACTCCCTTTTACACCACTCTTACTTTACTGCCCTGTCCACCTTCCAAATCTACTTCCGAGGGTTTCCTGATATAGAACTTTGGGTGAAATAAGAATTGGAATCTTATTAATTGGAATGAATAAGAAAGATGATACAGAGTTCAAAGATTGGGAGGGGCATCTGGACTCAACAAGTTTTTAAAACAAAGCCTATATTTTGTTGTTCATCCTTTGCCTGTAGACCAGAAATAGACAAACATGTTGGAATAGTAATGGCTATTCACTAAAACCAAAAAATGCAAGAAATTGCCAATCACAAAATAGGATTATATGAGAAGGCAAAAAGTTAAAATTGACCACTGTAACTCTCTGTATCACTTTCACCTTTTTAAAAAAAAAAAATTCCATTAATCTGTTTATTTTATCAAGTAGCAGATCACAATATCCAGAAAAGATACCAGAGAAGTATCACATACCAATAAGTTGAAAGCAATCACGCTAACCAAATGAAAAAGAACAAAAATTCTGCTGATGCTAACCTTTCTGATTTTTTCTCTCTAAAGAAACTAAAGTTTTGCTTTAGTTTCAGTGCAGGAGGTCCTGAATTCACTCCATGGAAGCTGGTTGTTGTTTTTTAAAAACAATAAGTCTGTTCTACATGCCTAGCAACTGAATGGCCCTCTTTAGCCCTTTCTTTTGACCTTTTCTGCTAATTCTAGCCATTGCAGAAGCTAAGCTTCCCATTGAGAAAAGACCAGAAAAAATAAAGGTTAAATTAAATGTTCTGAGACACCATGTGCACATACACACACAGAGAGAGAGAGAGAGAGAGACAGAGAGACAGAGACACAGAGAGAGAGAGATTTTATTTCCTTTATTTTGGAAAAAGGGTGGAGAGTCTAATTTCAAGGGGTTTTATTATTAAATAATGAGCATGATTTTCTGTGTGTTCCATCGAAATGTAGACTGGGCCATTTTGTAGCCCTGATGACTTTTATTTTAATCAAACCACTCATGAAGAGGCGGAGCTCTGCAAGATCAGGTATCAAAAGAAGCAGGCTGTTTTAGAAGATTTTTTGATAAGAGACCCCTTTTCTGGTTGGCATCCTTCCAACATTTATCCTTTCTTCTTTCTCTTCCCACCAACCCTCCCCTCCCTTTTCCTGTGTGGTCTGTTGTCCATTTTGTGTCCAGATGCTATGGAAGAAAGAAAAACACCCCATCACCAGGAGCAAATCATTCCACTTGCCTTGCAGGCTGCAAGATCCAGGGTAACCTCAAATGGCCACCAGCCAAGATCCACTTTAAGAAGAGTGTAGGCATCAATGGGCTTTGTGAGTCTGGTGTTTTTCTGTTTTGTTTTGTTTCTTTTTAAACGCTTCCATGTCAGGCCTGGCTGTACTATATTTGTTTTCTTAGGCAGACCGATCCAATTCCCTCTAGATCCTACCGAATGATCTGCCTTTTGTCTACAGTGATCCCCTGCAGAAAGCCAGAAATGAAATAAACTCTCTCTACTGTTGACCTCACCCCATTCCTAAGAGGGTGTGCATAAGCTCACCCCAGCATGCCTACCATCCCTGTCCTACTATCTCCATGTATTCATAGCCATTTCCTGTGTTCATATTTATGTTTATACTTATACCTCTTATCTTTTATATGCTTGACAAACTAAATAAATACAAATAAATAAAATAAATAAAAATAAAAACCTTGCAAACAGTCCCATCCACTTAGCCTATGTTGTGCCTTGTTTGTTTGTGTTTGTTATTCCATTTCAGATTTTACTAATCCAACCCTACCCGAGCATTCCCGAGGAGATTTCCAAGAGAGAGGAAGAGTAATTAGGAGATTAAAAGCATGAAAATGGATGTGCTTTCTAATTGAACGGAAAGCTGCCTAGTTAGAGCCAGCTGTTGTATAGATGCTACATTTTTTTTAAAAAAGTTATTCCCTATTAAAAATACTCTTCTTTCTCTTAATAAACAAACTAGGACAGTTCTCAACATGGTACAATGATAAGAAACCATGTTAAGCTTACATACATACATACATGCATACATACGTACTTAAAAAGACATTTGTATTTTACAAATGTAGTCCTCAGCTTACAACCACAATGGAGCCCAAAATCTCTATTATTAAGTGAGACCTTGGGTAAGTGAGTTTTGCCGCTTTTTATGACCTTTCCTGCCTCCCTTGTTGAGAAGTTAGTAACCCGGTTATTAAGTGAATCTGACTTCCCCATTAATTTGCTTATCAGAAGATCATTAAAGGGGAATCCCATGACCTTGGGACCCTGTAACCGTCATAAAAATGAACCAATTGAGAAGCATCTGAATGTTGAGCATATAATCATGGGAATGCTGCAAAGGTTGTAATTTTGAAAAACAGTCATAGGTCACTTTGTTCAGTGCTGTTGTAACTTTGAATGGTCATTAATGAACTGTTGTAAGTCAAGGACTATCCTATTTTTCAGACTATAAGACACCCCAGAGCATAAGGCGCACCCGGCTTTTGAAGAGGTAATGTTTTTTTTTATATATATTGAAAAAGTTTTATTGAGTTTTACAAATTTTTTAGGTAGGGTAGGGTAAGGTGAGTAGAGAAAATATTTTGAGAACTTTCACGTCAAGATCGTTGGCCCCCTCCGGGGCTTCTTAACAAAACATAGATAATACATATTTCAATAGTACTACAAGGTGAAGAGAAGTGCATACATCATTGTAAATTCCAAATTCTATGCTATGTTTTTAAAAAACGTTTTTGCACTCTGCAAACCTCCAAAACCTTCTGCAAACCTCATTTTTGTGAAAAACAGGGGATGCAGAGAGTTTGAGAAGCCTGAAAAGTACTCCTGGGCGCTGGGGTGGGGGGGACAACAATGAGTAAAAACTGACTGTTTCCCCCCAAAATAGGCCCATTTTTTGCAGAACAACAGGGCATGCATAGGCTTTGGGAGGCTTGTTGAGTGCTCCGGGGGGCTGGGGGGGGAGGCAAAAAATTTATTCAAAGGGGGTGGGGTTTCAGGAGGCCAAAAGTGCTGTGTTCACCCTCTTTTTTGGGGGGGAAAGGTGTGTCTTATACTTTCAAAAATATGGTATCTGTTTTTCAGAGGTTTTGGAAGTTGGGAGGGAGTACAACTTTATATTATATTATTTTATTTATTTATTTTATTAAATTTATACCCCGCCCTTCTCCTTGTTAGGACCCAGGGCGGCGCACAGGCATTTTTAAAAAACACAAAATACAATAAATATCAATTAAAATGTAATTAAATTCATCAACCCATGCTAAAAACCCAATATTAAAAACCCTTACCAAATTATAAATTTTCTTTAAAAAGGTCAGAAATGGGGGGCTATTCTAGGCCGGCTTGTTGGAATAAGTACGTCTTAAGACGTTGGTGGAAGAGGCGGAGGTCCGAGATAGTGCGAAGGTCGGGGGGTAGGTCATATTATTATGGTTGATCACATGCTTACCCAGATGGTTAGATTGAATTTGACATTTCACCCCCCAAATAAACCTTCCCCAAGAACCTTGGATAAGCAGATCAAACTTGGCATACTATGGTTGGTACTTTGCTTTCTTTTGACACAGTTGTTGTTCTTCTATTTAGTCTTTGCAAAAATGTGGATGTTAGTGTTCAGGCCATACCAGCTTCTGGAGGATGAGGATGGTGATGACGATGAGATTGGTGATGAGGATAAGAATCTCTCAATGGTTATATTAAGCTAATTGGGCCTAACACCCATCTGTTCCCATGACAACTTAATTCCAAGTGCACACTAACAGGGGAAAAGTAAAAGAGCCTACTTACATTTTTTAGCTAACCTGGACGAAACCTGTGACAAGTAATTCCATTCCTGGGATCAGTTAGTACAGGACTGACTCAACTGCACTAAATGATCTTATTCCTTCAGGTCTGATCCATCCCACCAAAGGATTAAAAAGAAATATACCATTTCCAGCTGCTTCGTTTTTATAGATTCCCAGCATGCTGACGTTAACCATAAGAGCAAAGGACATTGGATTTTCTTCTCTAGTTTTTTTTTCCTCATCCTTCAGTTGACAGTTCTGTAGCAAGGAGGGACAAGATCCAACTATTTTGCTATGCTGGTAGAAAGCAAGGTGAGAAAAATATGCCAGAAGGGCACCGAAAGATGCTGGCTGTAGGATGAATGCAATGCACAGTTTATGATTGTTTGTGGCCCTTGCATTGCATGAGAAAATTGGCGTAGACCTGATATCCATTTGGTTTGCTCATCCAATTTTATCTGAACAATCTGCAAGAAAAGAGTAAACCAACGTCTCTCTGAGCATTCATAAATTATATTTTCTGTCATTACGGTCAGTATAACTCTTGCTAAATGTAGCTAAATTAATCTAAATTATTTTCCTTTGTTTGCATTTTAAGTATCTATATCTATACCATCTCTTGCTGGCTACATGCATGTAATATGCAAATGGGTGTTTGTCTCCATACATAAATACAACACATATAAACACAGAGGTCATCTGGATTTGGTGAATGTTCTAGCTCAACATTTTGATTGCTCCATCTAAAGCAGGGGTCTCAAACTCAATTTACCTGGGGGCCGCTGGAGGCAGAGGCTGGGTGAGGCTGGGCCGCATAAGGGATTCCACAAAAAACGTTGTTAAAAAAATATCCTCAAATATTATACTTTCATATCACGGTGGGGGCCACAAGATACCGCCCTGCAGGCCGCAATTGGCCCGCGGGCCGCGAGATTGAGACCTCTGGTCTAAAGGCTTCATTCATCTTCACCTTTAGCTGGGGAAAGTATGTATCTAACACTAAATATAACACTATAAATTATTAAATTTGATAGTAATTATTTGGATATAGTTCATCACACCTATGCCTCCATCCAGGAAGAAAACATTTTTGCATCATATCTTCACTTACTTGATTGTTTTCCCTCCATACATTTTGTGACATATTCATTAACTTGAGAATAGCCACTCATGTATAAGGTTTCTGCCTAGGCAGGGGGTTGGACTAGAAGACCTCCAAGGTCCCTTCCAACTCTGCTATTGTATATTGTATATGTGGATCACTTGCTCAATGATGCAGGGAAGAGAAAGCGGTCTTAAAGCAGATGTGCATAACAACCTTTAATTTATTGCATTTTAAATCCACCAGTAGTAATAATCTTCTGAGAAGACATTATAGCCCAAGGGGCGCAATGGTTAGAATGAAGTCTGCCCACAATCTGCAGTTTAAGTCTTCCATCCTTCCAAGGTCAGTAAAATGAGGTTGTTGGGGGAAACATGCTGTGTATAATATGCTGTGTAAACTACTTACTGAGTGCTATAAAGCACTGTGGAGTTGTATATAAGTCTAAGTATTATTGCTAGTGCTAGTGCTATAGGGTCTTATTAAAACAAAACAAAAATTTTTTTAGAAAATTTGGCTGCATCTTCCAAGATGATTTCTGAGCATTTGGGAATATTCAATATCTCTATCTATTTCTATATAGTTAAAAGCAGGGGTGAAATTCAGCAGGTTCTGACAGGTTCTGGAGAACCGGTAGCGGAAATTTTGAGTAGTTCGCAGAACTGACAAATACTACCTCTGGCTGGCCCCAGAGTGGGGTGGGAATGGAGATTTTGCAATATCCTTCCCCTGCTATGCCCACCAAACCACATCCACAGACCTGGTAGTAAAAAAAAATTTGAATTTCACCACTGGTTAAAGTAATATGGAATTAGGAAGGAGGCAATGGCAAACTGTTTCTGAAAAACCTTGCCAACAAAACTGAGACTTATACAGGCACTATCGAAAAATCAGACATGACTGAATGGAAGAAAAAAAATAGAGCTTATATAAAAGCTCACCATTGAGATATCTGGGAAATATTTGTCCAGTTGAACTCTAGATACGCTGACTGCCTAGTACAAGCAGCCCTATTGTATAGCCCTACCTACAGACTAATTAAAGATCGTATTTACATTGTATAGTCCCATTATTGTACAGGTCTACCTGACTATTTACATTGGTGAAACATTAGTCATGTTTATAAGTAGAAACTTTTCAGTACACTTTTTCATTATAATCCTACACAACTTTAGCCAGGAGGAAGACCTGTGGTGCTTTGTAGACTTTACCTCGGTTCACAGGATTTAGATTATATATTGTGATAGAGCATTGATTAATTGATTGATTATGGGCCATTGAGTCAGTGTCAACTCTTAATCATCCATCTATCTATCTATCTATCTATCTATCTATCTATCTATCTATCTATCTATCTATCTATCTATCTATCTATCTATCTATGATCTACCTATCATTAATTTCTAACTGTTCAACTCCGTGAACAGTTAACTGCAAAGACCTACACTTATCTATTGGTATTTCTGTATTAATACTGTTATTACTGAACTCAACTAAAATACAACAGTGTGATTGAAAATAACCAAAGGAGGGAAAAAGAGGGAAGGTTTCAACGTGAGCTGTGTAGTTACTTAAAATTTTGACTGACTACTTGCAAGACAGAAAATTTATAATTTTGCCTTTGGTAAGTTGAGATTTATATGGCGAAGATCTGATGGCTTTGCCATGTTTAAGTCTTTCTTCGAGAGTCGGGTAAGCCTGTAATTCCATCTAGGTTTGGTGCCAAGTGCTAGCTATTTATCAAAAGGAACTTCCAGAGGCAAGAAAGTATGTGTTAGTTATCTATTGCTTGGAGGGAAAGAAGTTGTGAGAACTTCCCTTTCCAAGCCAGTTGAAGATGATAAATATAAGGTGTTTTGGTCTACATAAAATATATTTTTATGCCTAGGGTTAGAGCTGTGGTACAATATTATAAATTCTATTGGTAAGGACAGAAGTAAGGAGAAACTATAGAGCAGTATGTGGCTACACTGAAGAAAACTGATGTTATTTATAATTTGGAAGACTATGATTTCCATTAGGGAGCATTTTCTGTTAGAATGGATGGCAAAGGTGGAGTTGGTGGGAATGGCAACATTGACAGTATTAATGAATGAGAAGAACCTATCTAGTTTTGTTTCTGCTTGGAAGCCGCTTCTAGGCTGGTGCTTGAAACGAAAAACAAATCTTTGATTTTTTATTTCAATGACTAGAATTACTATACAGTGGTACCTCGGTTCACGAACTTAATTCGTGAACTGACTCTGGTCGCGAACCGAATTGGTCGTGAACCGAGGCACAGTTTCCCATAGGGTTTAATGTAAATCCGGTTAATCTGTTCTGATCTTTTTTTTGGTTTTTGAAGAACAAAAAATATGAAACAAATACTGTATGTGCTAAAAGCATAACAAAAATCAAAAAAAGTCACTGAAAGTACTCACAGTGTACTTTTTTCTGTGTCTCCTTCTCTCCACGATCTTCCTACAGGAAGTCACAACCATGTGACAGCCAGGAAATAGCATTGAAATGGCCACGGCTCCTGTTCGTGAACCGAAGCGGAGTTCGTGAACCGGAGCATATTTTGATGAACTTTTCTGTTCGTGAACCGAGTTGTTCGTGAACAGAAGCGTTCGTGAACCGAGGTACCACTGTATTATAGAAATGGCTTAAAATCTTTAGAAATGTGAAGTGAAATGTTGAGATTGTAACTCAACATTTCTGCTGCATCCAAATAAAAATAATAATAATCAGACATTACTATTTTTGTCCTTTCCTTTTCTCTGCCTCTTTCTCCTTTTCTCTTTAACTTTTATAACCTTTGTTTCTATTTCTGTTTTATCTTCGTATCTCAATAACTTTTTTTTTTAAAAGGTGCAAATTAGCAATGTTGGGGCTATGAGTTGCTCTCAGCAGGGGCAATTATTATGATGCAGAGAAAAGAAGCCAATATTTGTTATATCACATCTTTGCATAGATTTAAGCAAAAAATAGTGGACAGGTATCCATTTCTGCACGTAGTAAATGTTTTTATTGAATTGTGGAAGGAACCCAGAGGTGGTATTCAGCAGGTTCTGACCAGTTTTGGAGAATCAGTATTAGAAATTTTGAGTATTTCGGAGAACCAGTAAATATCACCTCTGACTGGCCCTGCCCCCATCTATTCTTAGCTAATCAGGAGGAAATGGGGATTTTTAAGTATCCTTCCCTTGGAGTGGGGAGGGAATGGGGATTTTACAGTATCCTTCTCCTGCCATGCCCACCAAGCCATGCCCACCAAGCCATGACCACCAAGCCATGACCACCAAGTCATGCCATGACCACCAATCCACATCCTCAGAACCGGTAGTAAAAAAATTTGAATCCCACCACTGAAGACACCTCATTTTCCAGTTTAGAATTACAAAGTACTAACCATCATTTGTTATTACAAAAGACCAGAAGAATACTGAGAGAAAAGAATATTTGTAGCTCAGGGTTGAACTGTGGGGTCTTTGGTGCTCTCTGAGGTTGGTGGCTTTCTTGTGGACATTTCATTACCATGCTAGGTAACATCATCAGTGCAGTAATGATGTTACCTAGTTTGGCAATGAGATGTCTTCAAGAAAACAACTCAGCTAAGAGATCAGCAAGGATCCAACAGAACTCACAGTGTTCATTACTCATAATGATTTATTTCACCTCAAGAATCTCTCATATCCTTTAGCCATATTTCCCAATGACTTTCCAAAGACAACATCTGATCTTTAAGAGCCATTCAGGAATCCAATGTTATCTTGATGACATGTTTATATTTCGAGACCTCTGAAATAAGACAGTAAAAATCCTGCAAATAATGTTGTAATCAATAACAGGAATGAAACTGAATCTTTCTAAATAGATCTTTAGATAAATGGTACTGCATTTTCTTGACCAATTTACATCACAGGATGGATTGAAGATTCACCCAGAGAAATGAGAGCACTTATAGAAGCCAAGCCACTAAAACCTTACACTGCATTATCACCTCTTGATATAAGCAATTGTAGCAAATGTTAGGCAACTGAAATAGGACTGCTACATCAGTCATCTCAGAGTTTTATAATCCAACTGAAATTGTGTATGAGGCTGCAAAGTCATTGATTGAATGTGGTTTAGTCCTGTCTTTATTTACCACATACTATTTACTATTGTAGCTAACAGATACTTCTACCTGAGCTTGTAATGGTACTTTTCATATCGTTAAATTGGAAGGGGAAATTGCATTTCATCAAGACTATCCCAGAAGGATGGCAACTCTTCCCACTGAAATAACTGGGTGTGGTGCCTCAGATAACTGACAAATCCCAGTTTGTTGACAATTCTATAACAAAAGAAAAGGGAAGGGAGGTACAAGGATTATTAGGTAGTTTGACAGATTGTAGGTCTTACATATCAAATGGCATAAAAATATTATATTAAGAATATTATTGTAGAGCAGCGGTTCTCAACCTGTGGGTTGCAACTCCTTTGGGGGTTGAACGACCCTTTCACAGGGGTCGCCTAAGACCATTGGAAAGCACATATTTTGATAGTCTTAGGAACCGAGACACCAATTTTATGGTTGGGGGTCACCACAACATGAGGAACTGTATTAAAGAGTCATGGCATTGGGAAGGTTGAGAACCACTGTTGTAGAGTGTTTATTTCAGTTACTTTTGCCATTCCCCAAAAAGAAAGCTGGATGAGATGGATGAGAACATGGAGGCAGATGCTTCCATCACATTTGCATTGATAGCCATTTCCATAAAAGGAATTTGAAGCTGTGTTGTCGTCTTGCCTAGTACAATGCAAGTTACAAGGTTATCTCCCAACACAATGATTACACAATGTGTGCAGCATGGCTTGCATATTTTTTGTCTTAGTTTAAGATACACAAAGAACTACAATATATAGCAGCCTTTTTTTTATCTAAAGCACTTGCAATCTTGTTGTTTCAATGGTGTTGCAGGCAAAAATAATTCAGTTAACTCATGATTCACTTGAAGAATGTAATGCAAATCAAACAATGGAAATAATTTTATTCATGGCCAAAGTTGAAGTTCTTATCAAATCATGAATGCCATTTCAATGTTGTGATACAGTATTAGTTATACTTGCAACACATTTACATATATCATAATAGTAATAGCACTTAGACTTACTGTTTCATAGTGCTTTACTTGGCTTCTCTAAGCAGTTTACAGAGTCAGAATATTGCCCCCAACAATCTGGCTCCTCATTTTACTGACCTCAAAAGAATGGAAGGCTGAGGCACTGACTATCGAACTGCTGGCAGTCAGCAAAATAAGCCTACAATACCGCATTCTAACCACTGCGTCACCACAGCTCTTTGACTTATAATGCCTGATTCAACTAGGAAAAAATTGACCATAGATATCACGGAATAAGCAGCATGCAAATTGTTGTTATGAATGTATCTTTCTAGATGACCTGAACTGGTTTTTTTCTCTTATAATTTTGTAACTGTAATAAATTTCTGTCTTCAGTTTTCAGTATGGTAGAAGATATGAAGGGATGGATCTCAGATAATGGCACTCAATTAACCTCTTTAGAGCTTTCCAGCATTTATAACAAAGAACAAAAGTATGACTGAATTTAACTGTTAAATATTATAACTTTATAACTGTTAATAATTACATGAAGTTTGCTTTCTGATATTTATAATATATTTTCACAAACTCTCTCAGGCTCTTTCCAAAGAATCTATATACTTCTAAAACTTTCATTGTCATGACCTTTAACTGGGTGAAATGGTGCAAAACAGTGCAAGATTTTTTGAACAAAGGTACCTTAAATGGGTTAATTTATAGAATGTGTCCAAAATCCAGGACCCATGACTCCCAAGGGAATGAAATTTGGAGAGTCTGTGGTTGTCTCAATGCTAATGGCTGTGGCTTCACAGCTGGGCTTCTGTGCAGACACATGATCTTCATTTTCAGCTATTTGTGACATTTTCACTGCCTGTCTCACAATCCTTCATGCCCTCCTCTCACTTACCTGCCTTCTGGGAAGGGAGGGGAGGAGTTATGGGGAGGGGAGGGGAGGGGAGGGGAGAGGAAGGAAGGAAGGAAGGTTGGTTTGTGATGCTCCTTGAAAGCTTTGCACAAGGAAACTCAATTATATATTATTCTCACTCTGATTAATATATAGTATAAATTATAAATTGTAAAAAAAAATATGATTTTAATTATTTGTCCACATGTGGTCATTCTCTTTCTCTCTTTAGGGATGAATACCTATAATGAAATGATGACCCAAAGGACATGACTTGTCTAGTTTTAAACTGATTCCTCTCCAAGAGATTAATCATGACTCTCTAAAGCCAACTGAAGCCTCATTTGTACAGTTAAGGTTAATACTGTGGATAGTTCCACTTTTTCTGGACTGGCTTTGGCTCAGCATATCAGGATTCTGCAATCTCCTTCGATTCAGGATTCATTCTGTAAATCAGACAATGCTGAACATAAAACTGGCATAATTTTCCAAAGCCCCAAATTTAACATCCATGCACAAAGGAATCATGGGCCGGGTTGATTTGGTCTTCTTTGCAAATCAGCCTTTTTCAATAGCTACGTCAACTCTTTGATGTTGTAGGATAATACAATCACAATAATATTAAATATAGCGTATGTACTACTTTCAAAATTGGTGCCTTCCCGACTTATCGAAAAGAGCATTTGATAGATGTAGGTTCAACTCGGTGCACCTTCATGTTGTAGTTTTTCAACAGATCCCCTCATGCCTCCTTAAGTTGCCCATTTTTGTCTGAATGGTCATGAGAGAGCAGATATTCCATTTTTTTTCTTTCTTTCTTTATGTCTCCACCATAAAGCAATGCATGGCCGTCAAGTTATTTCTGCAAGCTCCGGGCGAAACAATTTCAAGTGGGTATAGTAGATTCTCTGCCTGTTAATGTTAATGCCTCAGGCACAAGTCTGGATCTTTTATACAGTGGAATATCCCCCACCCACCTCCTTCTTTATGTATGTGTGTGCGTGTGTGTGTGTGCGTGTGTGTGTGATGTGCTTCCAGGCAATGTGCTTGTCTTCTTGCCATCTGCTTTTTTTTTTTTTTTTGAAAAAGCTTGCTTTCCTTGTAATTTGATTTCCAAAATGCTGATCACAGAGGTAATCTGAAGCAATGCTCTCAGGCACCCTCTTGATTCCGCAAGTCTTGCAGTTAAAAAAAAAAAAGGAAACCATTTTTAGACAAAATGGTGGAATATTTAAATCCCTTTAAAATAAAAAGCGATGTATATTATTCTTGAATGTGGCTTGAACATTTGATCTGAGTAAGAGAATCTGTACGGCACATTCTTTGTTTTCTTGAGATACCCCCTAGCCTAGCTGATCTTTCCCCCCTTTTTTTAATATCCACTTTTCATAGCTCCTGCATGGGAATGGTGGTCAGCATGTTGGCCCTAGTGGATTTTCTTCTATGAAATAAGGCATAATTTTACAAAAAATACTCTTTGATTTCAATTGTTATTTAGGTTTTTTTCTATATGCTTGTATGTCGAGCCTCTTTTAATTTATTTTTTTTAATTAAATTTATACCCCGCCCTTCTCCTACAAAAGGACCCAGGGCGGCGCACAGGTAAATTAAAACACAACGTACATAAATAGATCAATTATTAAAATCCAATTAAATTAAATTACCTCGTGTTAAAACATTTTAAAATTCTCTAATTAAAATTTATAACTAAAAAGTCCAGATCGGGTGTTTATCCTAGGCCGGCTTGTTGGAATAAATGCGTTTTCACACGCCGGCGGAAAAGGCAGAGGTCTGTGGTGGTACGGAGTTCAGGGGGCAGGTCGTTCCAGAGGGTTGGGCCCGCCACAGAGAAGGCCCTTCCCCTGGGTGTTGTCAACCGGCATTGCCCGGCTGACGGCACCCGGAGAAGGCCCTCTCTATGGGAGCGGATCGGTCAGAGGGATGTATGGGGCAGGATATGGTCTTGCATGTAACTACGGCCCGAGCCATGGAGCGCTTTAAAGATGGTCATTATGACTCAATGGGCATCTCCAGATGACACTAGTATCATCTGGAAAACAAATCCAAGGCTACTTTCATAGTCATCATTATCATCAATAACAACAATATTTTATTCATGCTTCCCAACTCAGTATTTTCAAAATGTGTTTGATAATGACCCAGGAAGCTTTTCTGTCCAGCATCCTCCAGATATGTTGAGCTATGCAGACTGTTTACTCCAGAGGTGTAATCTAGATGTGTTCAACACATTGCACTACAAAGCTAAATAAACAACACCCAACAATATGTTGTTAGCTTTATTATATCATAAAGTCAATATAATTAACATATTGTAAGTTATATGATGAAGAAGTATACATTTTCAGATTTGGGGGGGATTGTTGTTATGTTGGCTGTAAGTATTAGGAACTGCAGTCCAACAATGTCAGAAGACACAAAGTTGACAAAATCTAAAATATTTCCAGAATTCTCTAGTCATATATAGTGTTTTAAAACAATATAAAAGCCACTGAGATTTTTATGGACAAATATAATATATAAACAGCATTCATACAAAAATCGCTACCATGTTACATTAAACAATTTATTTATTTATTTTTATTCATTTATCCAGTTTCTATAGCTGACCATCTCAGGCAGGTAACTCTGAGCAGCTTATAATTCTAAAACTATAAAACAGTTGAGACAATTAAGAAACAATAAAAAAATATGCAAATAAAAAGTGGTACCTCGGTACTCAATCTTAATTGGTTCCAGGAGGCACAGTGAGTACCAAAAGCAATGTGAACCAAACCAATTATTCCCATAAGAAACAATGTAGTGAGCCTCAAGGCAGCCGATACTGACAAATTCTAACTCGTGTGTTGAGTACCAAACACAGAATGGGTGCTGGGACAAAGTTTTCATGTCACAACGCATTGAGTACCAAATTAAATGAGTTTTAAAACAGTTGAATACCAAGGTACCAACATAATAAATATGTAGAGCAGCAATACATAGTTAAACAGTAATATTATTTCAGCTTATAGCTATCCTACATTAATAGCACATCCCTCTCTGTTATTTAAAATATTCTGTCCTAATCTGACAAATTTCTTAAACGACACATTCTCTCAGGTTAAACCTAATTTTTTCGTATTTACCTCAATCAGGCTTTTCATGTAAAGTATCTATTCAAACTATAGATACTTAAACATCAGTTCCAGCTACACATTCAAGCTGCACAGTCTAAATAAAACTGACTCCAAAGAAATTCCATCCTCTATGAAAAGAAAACAGCAATCCTTCAAAATTTGCAATACAAATATAGAATAGAATAGAGTATCAGAGTTGGAAGAGACCTTGGAGGTCTTCTAGTCCAACACCCTGCTCAGGCAGGAAACTCTACACCACTTCAGACAAATGGCTATCTAACGTCTTAAAAATTTCCAGTGTTGGAGCATTCACAACTTCTGGAGGCAAGTTGTTCAATAGTTCCAACTATCAGGAAATTTCTTCTCAGTTCTAAGTTGCTTCTCTGTTTTTGCCCATTGCTTTTTGTTCTACCCTCAGGTGGTCTGGAGAATAGTTTGACTTCCTCTTCTTTGTGGGAAGCCCTGAGATATTGGAACACTGCTATCATGTCCTTCTTAGTCCTTCTTTTCATCAGACTAGACATGCCCAGTTCCTACAACCGTTCTTCATATGTTTTAGTCTCCAGTCCCCTAATGATCTTTGTTGCTCTTCTCTATACTCTTTCTAGAATCTCAACATCTTTTTTACATCATGGCGACCAAAATGGAATGCAGTATTCCAAGTATTCCAATATCATGCATCTCATTTTGATATTGAATTAGGACTGCTTACAGATTGATCCTACATCCTTTGGTAGAAGGATGTAGATCCTACATCTGGCTAAAGGGGTTTAGCTAAGCAAGAAAACTATCACAATTGTAGAGAAATTGGGGGGGGGGGTTTCCTATGAAGAAGCTTTATACCAATTAGCCTCAGCCATTTCTTCCTTTTGCTTCTGTTTTCTTTGTATATTTTGTTGTGTTTTTCCCCTACTGGGACTTTAAGGTAGCATGAAGAGCAGTGAACCCCTTCCAGGAGTTCCAGCTATTAAAAAAAAAAGAATCATCTTCAGCCTAGGGGTGGATTCCAGAAGGCACTACTGCCGGTTTTCTCGTGGACATGCTGCATGCACGCACACTTGAAGTGTGCAGAAAAAAAACCAAGATGGTAGTGCCTACAGCACCACTCAAAGAACTGGTTCAGGGGCGTGGCAGGCCTGGGTCTCTGTCAGTTCCCGTGATTCAGGCCAACAAACCACTACCGGTTCGATCGAACCAATCCAAACCAGTAGGAACCCACCACTGCTTCAGCCCCTGAGACTCAGGTGGTGGGTAGGGCAAGTTCAGTGGCACTGCACAGCAGTGGAATAATGGGAAACAGCTGATGTGAGGGAAGGAGAAGAAGCAGAGAGAAGAAAGAGGGAAAGCAAGGGGGGGTGTTTGGTCAATCCAGCTCACCCAGGGTCAGGTTGACCATTGTGGGACGCTCGTCCCACATGTGCAGCAGAGCTGGAGGACGGACCACACCTCCCATGATGGCCAAGCTGACCCTGGGCGAAGTGGTTTTTAAATTATTTGAATCCCACCACTGCCTGAGTGCAAGAAGTGCATTGGAAGAAGACTTGATGGGTGGGACAGTAAGAAAGGAAAGAGTGGCAGGAGAGAGAAGGGAAGCAGACACAAAGAGAAAGTGTAACATACTCTATGTAGTGCGCAAATGACAGCAAAGGAAAAAGCAGACGTAAATGCCAACATACCAGGAGCTGAAAGGGCAAATGAAGCTCTCCAGCACTGCCAAAGATGCTGATGGTCAACCACCAATTGGTAACACAACTTCCCCTCCACCATGTTCCCTAGATACAGACTAAAAGACGGTGCAATCCAGCCATTTAGAAAAACAGCCAGCAGCAACCAAAGGCGACTAACTCCATGGTGGCTAAGGAATTAGTTATAGCTCCAGAAAGCAGACATGTATGACAAAGGAAGAAAACACTGTATTTTTTTTTACAAAAATATTTATAGGATTTGGTTACATAATACAGGTAGTCCTCAACACACAACTAAAATTGAGCTAAACATTTCTGTTCCTAAGCGAGACAGTTGTTAAATGAGGCCACTGCATTTGTTAAGTGAGTAGCCCGGTTGTTAAGTGACTCTTCTCCATCGACTCTGATTACCAGAAGTGGCAAAAGGTGATCACATAACCCTGGGACACTGCAACCGTCATAAATCGGAGTTAATTGCCAAGTGTCCGAATCTTGATCAGGTGACCATGGAGAGGCTGCAATGGTCAGGTGTGAAAAATGGTCCTAAGTCACTTTTTTCAGTGCTGTAACTGTGAACGGTCACTAAATGAACTCTTGTAAGTCAAAGATTACCTATACATATAGGAATGGAGCCATAGATATAGGAAAATATAGGAATACGCACATAGATATAGACATAAGAGTGAAAAGAACTGAATGAAAAGCGGGGGGAAATGAGGGAAAACCTTTTACGAAGCCATTTTTGTGTAATGAAAGCCAGATACAGGGTAGTCTGCTTTCTGTGTCAATAACCTATCCAGGGATCTGCAAAGTTGGCTTTTTTAAGACTTGTGGACTTCAACTCCCAGAATTCCCCAGCCAGCAATTCTGGGAGTTGAAGTCCACCAGTCTTAAAAGAGCCAACTTTGCAGACCCCTGACCTATACAAATGAGCCAAATTGACCCCGTCCTTCCTATGCTCTCAAATAATTCCTACATACAGGATGTTCTGACAACGAAGTGTTCTCAATGGAGGCTACAGGTTTTGCCACAGCATTTTACAATGCCGTTGTAATATGTAGAAAGTGTTATAGCTCATTTACCTATATGCAAGTGCCATAGCCAATAGAATTTCTTCTTGTTTCGGATTGAAAAAATATTACGGGGGATAACCATGAATCCCATGTAATAATTTAATATATTATGATAATAATTTAAATCCAGATTTGAAGATATATATTTTTTTGCCCTGCTGACAAAGAAAGCTTTAATAAAATAAAGGCCAACACATGGGACAAAGCAGTTTCACTTATATAGCTGCGTTAGCTCCAGCAATGCTACCCTCAGTTGCAGCCAACTTAAATTCTAGTTATGGGTTTCCCCATAAGAACATAAGAATAGCCTTGCTGGAACAGGCCACAGGCCATCCAGTCCAGCATTCTGTCTCACACAGTGGCTCCCCATTTGCTTCAGGGTCTTCCCAAGCAGATGTCTTCACCTGCTTATGATTCCCTGCAAATGGCATTGAGAAATATCCTGCCTATCTTTCCAACCCGGAGGGTGTCCTTAGGCATCCATCATAAATCTTTTAAAAAATTGATTTGCAAGAAGTCATTGAAGTCTCTTTACTCAACACACACATACCCACACACTCTTCCAAGTAAGTAAGTAAGTAAGTAAGTAAGTAAGTAAGTAAGTAAGTAAGTAAGTAAGTAAGTAAGTAAGTAAAGTAAGGCAGGCAGAGAGAGAGGGGGGGGGCAGGCAGGCAGGCAGGCAGGCAGGCAGGCATAAAGTAAAGTAAAGTAAAGTAAAGTAAAGTAAAGTAAAGGAAAGGAAAGGAAAGGAAAGGAAAGGAAAGGAAAGGAAAGGAAAGGAAAGGAAAGGAAAGAGAAAGACAGACAGTCAGACAGACAGACAGGAAAGAAAAGGAAAATAAGGAAGGAAGGAAGGAAGGAAGGAAGGAAGGAAGGAAGGAAGGAAGGAAGGAAGGAAGGAAGGAAAAGAAAGAAAGAAAAAGAAAGAAAGAAAGAAAGAAAGAAAGAAAGAAAGAAAGAAAGAAAGAAAGAAAGAAAGAAAGAAAGAAAGAAAGAAAGAAAAAGAAAGAAAGATGTAATGTTTTCTCTAATTCCACAAATATTCATGTGAAGAATGTGGCAGGGACAAAAAATTGGGAGCATAGCATATTAAAGGAGTATCAGCCCCTCCTTCCAATATGCCTCTAGATCTGACCTGAAACTTCATTAGAAAGTATAACACATTTATCATTTCTGAAGTGTTCCCTAGGAGCATCTACTTGACACTTTAAATTAGCGGCAAAGAAATCTGTCTCTGGATGTGAGCCATTTAATTATAGTAGAAATGTTATGAAGATCAGGAATTATCCACTACTACACCACTGGTACACCAGGATTTTTCCTTCCATAGCAACATCAAAGGAAGGGGAAACTGCATCTTAGCCAGTGATCTCAAGTAATTATTAGCCTGAATTCCCAAAGCGTGGGGGATGTTTTACTCCTATATGTTGAAAGGTCAACATTTATCCATTCTCATTGCCTTCTAGTCATCACTTTAATAAACATTCATTCATTGGAATGATAGCCCTCGGCAGGAAGGGAGCTGGGATTAAAGTGACCTACAAGTTTGCAAACATCTTCTGTAACCCGAATAAGCTTGCAAGTTCAAGAAAAAGCCCTGAAAAATCCTAAATGCAACTCCAAACAAAAAAAAGGTAAAGAATGAGCGTTTCCCTTGACATTTTGGACATAGGGCCTTATAGTATTCTCTAATATATGTCATAGAAAGTAGAATTATTTATGTATTTATCTATTTACTTATTCCATTTAAAACATGAATTATAGTCATCCATCTTCTAAGCAACTCTAGGCTACCGATCAAAAGTTAAAACAGCATATAAAGCCATATTAAAACTATAAAACTAAACACACGGAAACATTAAAAATAACCAAGGCTGATGCCAAGTCAAACTTTGCATGTGAGGTTACCCAATATTATCCCAGCACTTGGAGGAAAAAAAACAAGTCTTCAAAGCTTTATGGAAGACTAGGAGGGTGGAAGCCTGCTGAGGCCCAATGAGAGTCATCTCTGCTTCGATTACATAGAAACATAGAAACTGATGGCAGGAAGACCTAGTGGTCCATTGAGCCTTTATTTGTTCTTTGTTTTCTTTTTAATTGATTTTTTAATTTATTAAATTTATATTTTATTAATTTTATTTTTAAATCTAGACAGCATACTAAAAAGCAGAGACATCACCCTGCTGAGAAAAGTGCATATAGTCAAGTCTATGGTTTTCCCAGTGGCAATGTATGACTGTGAAAGTTGACATAAGGAGGGCTGAGGGCCAAAGAATTGAGGCCTTTGAACTATGGTGGCTGGAGAAGACTCCTGCAAGTCCCTTGGACTGCAAGGCGATCAAACTGGTCAATCCTAGAGGAGATCAACCCTGACTGCTCTTTAAAAGGCCACATCCTGAAGGTGAAACTCAAAAACTTTGGCCACCTAATGAGAAGGAAGGACTCACTGGAGAAGAGCCTAATGCTGGGAACAATTGAGGGCAAAAGAAGACGGGGATGGCAGAGAATGAGGAAGCTGGATGGAATCACTGAAGCAGTCGGTGTGACATAAAATAAACTCTGGGGTGGTAGAGGACAGGAAAGCCTGGAGGAACATTATTTATGGAGTCACGATGGGTCGGACACAAGTTCACGACTAACAACAAGAAAGATGATGAATATGCATTTATCCCAAGCATATCTAAACTTAGTTACTGGTGATTGATCCACTACCTCCACTGGAAGTTGGTTTCAAGCTTCCACTACTCTTTCTAACATTACTTTTGAACTTCCCTCCTATCAGTTTAAGTTATGCCCTCAATGTTCTTGATTTTTATTCAATATTGAAAATCCTGCCTTCTAGAACCTTATTCACACCTTTAATATATTTAAAGGTTCCAATTATATCACCCTTTTCCTTTCTGTCCTCCAGGCAATTCAGATTCAGTTTCTCCAAGCTGTCTTGATATGTTCTGTATTTAGATGCTGGTTTTCAGTGGCTGCATCTGGAGGGGACAGCCTCTTTTTGTTTAAAGGTAGGGGCAGCCCTGTCCTAAGATAGTTCGTGTTGTGTCCTCGACCTGCGACCGGTCTCGACCTACGACCGGCTGCAGGTCTTCCAGGCTGCCTCCGGGAAGCCATGGAGACAGGTTGTAGCAAGCCGGCTAACCGACAGACGCGCCTGATTGGCTGAGGTGCGCCTGGCGGGAAGCCGGCTCTTGCCGCAGCCTGATTGGCTCCCCGTTTGACAGCTCCATATATAAAGAGCTGTCAAACGCGGGAGCCCCTGTCTACTGCACCTTTCTTTTACTGAACCAAGCTTTCTTCTGTATGTCTTGCCTAGCTAATAAAGCTATGTTATTGAGCAAACCTGATGTGGACCCTCTCTTTGACCGAAGATATAACACTGGCGACGAAGGTGGGATCAGGCAGAGCTCATTTCGCGGTACGATCACAACGGGATCGTTTCCTCCGCTCGACCCCATCGACGCGGCCACGGAAACCTGGGCCTCCCCACAGGCCACCTCGAGCGCCTTCCTGCCGGCCAACGACGACCAGGCCAGGAAGCTCGATCATCTCTTGGGCTGCGGCGGCCGAGACCTCTTCGAGACCGCGCGCGCCGCAGCTACCCCGGCAGCGGTCAACGACCTGCCGCAGGACACCCGGTGCAACCACTACGAGCACACTACGCTCCTGCACCATCTACACGGATACACCGCTCCTCTGCAGACAAGCCTGCAGAAACAACCAGGACCGACGAGACGGCCGAGTCCTCGGCACTCCACCGTGACCGGGAACTGCAGCCGCCTGTTCAAGGCCCCATCTGCCGCCACTGCGGCCAAAGGGACACTGGCATCAGCGCCAGCCACCCCATGGGCTTCCCGGCGGGATTCCGGACGACCGGCAATCCCAGCCGCTACACCAACGAAAAACCCGAGAAGCCAGGCCGCTGCCTCGCCGGGGTCCAACAACCCCGCCCTGCCGGGCATGGGTTTTCCCACACCTTCCGGCAACCATCTTCGGCCTGGCTCAAGCCGACCAGTCGACCAGGCCTCCCCATCGAAGACCACGCCTCCTCGCCCGATTCACCGCTCCAGACGTCCCCGCCTCTTCGGGTAGGCCCCTCCGATGACGCCGCAGGAGCTACACCCCGGCAGGGAGGAGCTTCCTCGGGCACGTCCTCCTCGTCCGGCTTCCGTGAGACTCTGGGACTGTCAGAGTGGACTGCGCATGCTCCGCTCCCCTGATGGACAGCTTTCACGCATGCACAGACGGAGGGGGGGAAGGGGTGTTGTGTCCTCGACCTGCGACCGGTCTCGACCTATGACCGGCTGCAGGTCTTCCAGGCTGCCTCCGGGAAGCCATGGAGACAGGCTGTAGCAAGCCGGCTAACCGACAGACACGCCTGATTGGCTGAGGCGCGCCTGGTGGGAAGCCGGCTCTTGCCGCAGCCTGATTGGCTCCCCGTTTGACAGCTCCATATATAAAGAGCTGTCAAACGCGGGAGCCCCTGTCTACCGCACCTTTCTTTTACTGAACCAAGCTTTCTTCTGTATGTCTTGCCTAGCTAATAAAGCTATGTTATTGAGCAAACCTGATGTGGACCCTCTCTTTGACCGAAGATATAACAGTTCAGGCAACCCACAAGTCTTGACTGAAGCCCAGAGACCCTCCAAAAGTTTCCATCATTCTCATTTTTTAAGAGAGTGAAAGGAAACTCAGCAGAATAGGGAAGGAATAATCACAGCTGCTTCCTGAACTCTTTTGTCTCTGGTTAAATCAAGTTAAATTCAGTTTTTCTTCCAGTCTATAGGGTTTAGTTATTTGTTTATTTTAGTGCTCTCTCTGTCTCTCTCTCTCTGTCTCTCTCTCTCTCTCTCTCTCACACACACACACACACACATGTCTTAGGGAATGTAGCCCACACCCCTTCAAAAGCTGTTTGCAGGCAAATAAATAAATAAATAAAGTTAGATAGGGAGATGATTATAATATTCCTCACTAATTGAAGAACTTTCTGTCAATCCCTCAGATGGCATAAAACTATACTGGCGTAAAATTTGCTGTTTAGCTCAGGGGTGGGTTGCTGCCAGTTCACTGCATGCACCATTTTGCACACACGTGTGTGCACAGTTGCTGAAAAATTGCTCTGTGCATGTGTAGAACATTTTAAAAGGACTAAAAAACATGCTGGCAATGGCATGGGTGATCAGGAAACCGGTTCAGGGGCGTGGCCAGCCTGCTGTCCCTACTGGTTCGGCAACCCAGCCACAAAATCCACTACCGGTTTTGCCCGAACCGGTGCAAACCGGTAGCAACCCACCTCTGGTTCAGCTTACCCTTTCTCAGTTCTTGGATGTCAAGTGGCTGTGCTCTAAGGTGAGAAGTACCAGAAGTTTTTTGTATTAATTTGTGGACAAAATATACAAAGACAATTTTGAAATAAATGAAAAACTGCCCTTTTTAACAGCAGAACAACTAAGAGCTAAGTCTGTCTTATTCGAGACCAGATAAATGCAACATCATGGTAACACAACAATATAAATAGCACATTTGATCAGGGGTGTGTGACTTTGTATGTGTGTGCTATGTTTAGGTTTAAGTGGAGAAAGTCTGTGCGTGGAAGATGAGCTTAAATTGTATGCCTGAATGAATTAACAAATTAAGCAATGTAGTACTGAGTATCCTTGATTGAATTATCAGACTTTTTTTTAAAAAAAAAAGATAACACCATGTCAGAATATTGCTAAATTAGTTCTGCATACATTTGACATCACAACCCATTTATATTCTTTTATAGGAGACTAAGAATGCATCCTGCCCAGCATGTGTGTGTTTTTTTTTTTCCAAAAGGCTTTTTAAAGAAACTAGAAAGGATAAATCCTCTTTAAAAAGAGCAAACAAAACCCACTTGTTCTGCAATCAATTGGCACTGAGGCCACCGTCTAAGCTTTCTGACAGCCAGAGATGCATATTTTAAGTAAGCTCACCATTTATGTGTGGGGTACATGATGGTTCAAGGGTTTTTTGCGTTCCTAAATTAGCCTCTTACAAATGCAAGTAATTGCTCTTGCAGCACTGGAAAACATGTTGTTAACTGAATGTTGCAAATCTTTCTGTTCCACTAGCTGTTTAGTGTAAACTAAGCAGGGCCATCACCTTCAAGCTGATGGCTATATATTATGTAAAATAAACTTTTTTCTCTCTCTCTGTCTTGTACAGAAATATACTTCATTCCCTAGGGACTATATTACCATTGGAAATTATTGCATCAAAAATAATGGGGTTAAACAGCAAGACTTAAGATTTGGAAAGTGGATGCAGCTTTGAAGCCAAAACATTCTACTCCAGATTGTTATGAGCAGGAAAGAGTAAACATACTCAAAATCAAACAAATGCCCCACTCTTCTACCTTTGCAAGTCCTCTGGATTAGTGAAACATGTCATAACAGTGTTATTCTATATCTGAATGGTTTAGTTCAAAATATATTTCTATTTATATAAAGGAACCAAATCTCACCTAACAGGCAGCATTGAGAAGTCATATTTATGACGTTATCTAACATGGGTTGTCCATGAATGAATGCCTGCATTTGGAGTTCTTTCCATCTATAGCTATTTGTGTGATGGCTTCCACATGAACCTGAGTCCTACCAGGTATACCTTGGCAGAATAGTTATCAAAACTTACCTCCCACTCAACTCTGTTTGCCTAGTGAGGTTTCTACATTTCATAACACCTAAATACAACTACTCATCTATACTGCAATCCTTATATACTGCTGCACTCCAGCACAACTCATGGTATTTTTGACACAGGACCATTCAATCCATTAAAATAACCAATATAGCAATTAGAAGCAAAACAGAATATGATTCTCACTGGTGACCATCTAATGCAGGTGATTATATGCCAAAGTTATTCTTTTAACCATCTTTCTCAGTGAAAAATAGATGCCAGTTTGAACCATAGTGGACTAGGCAGGTTACTCTAGAAGGAAAGGATTAATTTTTCTGGGTGTCTTCCATCAATTTCTCAAATAGGAATTTGTTTTCAGTTTGTAGGTACTGATTTAAAGTCCCAGGATGATCTGATCTTGTTGATAAGGAGCAATGTTGTTCAGAAAAAGATTTCTACCTGCCATGTCCGAAACCCACAGATTGCCAAACTCTGGAAGTAACCCTAACTCTATGTGCATAAGCACTAAGATATGTGTGACTAACCACAAACTATCTATGTACTAAAAAAAGGAACTTTGTTTCTAAGACTGTTTCAGAGGAACTTTATTTCTAAGACTGTTTCAGAGGTGGTAGTCAGCAGGTTCTGATCATTTCTGGAGAACCGGTAGCAGAAATTTTGAGTAGTTCGGATAACAGGTAAATACCACCTCTGACTAGCCATGCCCCCATCTATTCTCTGCCTCCAAGTCCCAGCTGATCGGGAGGAAATGGGGATTTTGCAGTAACCTTTCCCTGGAGTGGGGAGGGAATGGAGATTTTACAGTATCCTACCCCTGCCACGTCCACCAAGCCATGCCATGTCTACTAAGCCATGCCGGTAGTAAAAAAAAATTTGAATCCCATCACTGGACTGTTTCTATCGTAGGCTTGGATCTGTGAAAACTGCTGGGATTGTGCAAACATTTTCAGCAACAAAAGAGATGAACAATGCAACCGTGTGCCATTCCTCAACAAGGCATCATTTTTTTTTAAAAAAAAAATTGCATTCAAGCATTTTTGCATTCAAGCATTTATACCCAAGTAAACAAATCCTACTCTTCTAAAAAAAATTCTGGTTATTCTTGATCTGCACCCTGAATCTGGTTCTAGTTCTAGTTCTGATAACCATGTATATTGTATCTCCCGAACAATCTACTACAGGATGAAGGCCCTTCACTTATGGACCAAAATGTCTCCTACTGATCCATTAAGAGTTGAAGGATAAATGCCTTTTCTAGTCTGAGAGAGAATGACTGGCTCAAAGACACCCAGACAGCAAGAAGACTACAACTTGGATCTCCCTACTTCTCCTCTGCACTGGTTATATAATCTTCAATACCATACCAATGCATGCACAATCCTGTAAACTACATTAATTGTGTGGAAAACCAACATCCAATTTGCAGTTCAAAAGAGGGTATTGTTTATTGCGATTTGTATGTGCAAGACGGTCCTATTTTATCTTCTTCACGGGGTATTAGCATGCATTCAACATGTCCAAGGGGGAGAAGCAGTGCTTCTCCCTCATTCTGCATCAGATAATCAGGCTACTCGCTCTCCACCACAAAAAGGAAAGAGCAGACTTCTTTTTCATGAAACAGAAATAATTTCAGAGAATATAAATCAATATTTGAAAAAGCTACCATGGATGCCCACAGGATGTCATACATCTTCCTCTCCATAAATTACATCAGTGGGAGGACCAGACAGAGACAGTAAAAGGCAATAAAAAGGTATTTTAATTAAATTCCACAATAACGCTAAGAGGCATCTGAAAAAACAGCGTCCGGTTATTGCCCACATTATATTCCTTAAATGTCCTAAGAGATTTCAGACTCCTCTGAATTCAAACACTGAAAATGTTGTTGGAAATGCACTTGCATCTTTTTCCTCATTCATTCTTGATTTTTGGAGATATTATGTACCGGTATAATTCAGAATCTTTTTTGAGATTCAGTTGTATTTCTCTGCAGTTCTAAAATTAAAGATCCCTGCATTAGTTCTTTAAAAACGTTTAAGGTAAGCAAGATATGTCCTTCTCTTGGTGTATTTTGGAGTCTTTTTACCTTAATTCTAGTTTCTAATGTCTTATGATTAATAATAACATAATTATTTATTCTAGCACAGTACCTGTACAAAGAAAAGTACACAGGTTTTAAAGATAAAATCCCAAATTAGCAGTGACATAGTACAACAAAGAAGCTGTACGCAATTGATACAAATTTATTTAAAAAACATAATCTTGAAAACAGAAAGCTGAATGCAGATTTAAACTGAATAGATTATATTTGTTGTTTTTGTTTGTTTATTAAATTTGTATACCGCCCTTTTCCCTTGCGGGAATCAGGGCAGTGAACAGGCATCAATAAAAACATATAAGAACATCAATAAATAACACACTTTAAAATAATATTAAATTAATTAGGACCGGTTCTAAAATCCAAGTTGAATAAAACCAATTTAAAATAACCAATTAAAAGCTACTAACCCAGTCCGGCCACATGGAATAAGTGCGTTTTCAGAGCCCGACGGAAGAGGCGCAGGTCGGTCATCGTAGGTAGATCGGGGGGTAGGTCGTTCCAGAGGGCAGGGGCTGCCACAGAGAAGGCTCTCCCCCTGGGGGTCACCAGCCAGCATTGTTTGGCCGACGACACCCTGAGGGGGCCTAATCTGTGGGAGCGAACTGGTCGGTGGGAGGTATTTGGTAGCAGGAGGCGGTCTTGCAAGTAACCAGGCCCTGTGCCATGGAGCGCTTTGAAGATGGTTACAAGCACCTTGAAGCGCACCCGGAAAGCCACAGGAGAGGTGTCACGTGGGAGCACCTTGAGGCTCCCAGAATCCCCCGCATGGTCGCATTCTGTACTAATTGGAGCCTCCAGGTGGACCTCAAGGGCAGCCCCATGTAGAGAGCATTGCAGTAGTCCAGGCGGGAAGTGACAAGCGCGAGGGAGTGAGTGATGTAATTTGTAAATGTGACTTCAAGATATAGGAAAATTGGAGCAATATTAGAACACTACTTGTGAAAAAGGGCTCCAACTTTCAATTTTCTACCCTGATTGGGACCATAACCAGCTGAATATTTAATGATTTTAGGTATTTTGAAATGAAGCTTAGACTAAATCAGCTAATAGATCATGTAGAACAAAAGTATGTCTTCATATACTTTAGATCCAGCTCTTGAAAATTATTTACATTTTCTTCCTTCCCACTAAGAAGCAGGAAATTTGAGTCACAATGATTTTAGAACCATTTTTGGGAGGGAGGAAAAAATAACAATAATATATTTTAATATTATGATAAACTGAGTTATCTGAAAATAAATCCAGGAATGGTCCTACAATTAGGCATATAAAGGTAAAGGTTCCCCTCACACATATGTGCTAGTTGTTCCCAACTCTAGGGGGTGGTACTCATTTCTGTTTCAAAGCCGAAGAGCCAGCGCTGTCCAAAGTCGTTTCCATGGTTATGTGGCCAGCATGACTAAATGCCAGAAGTGCATGGAGCGCTGTTACCTTCCCACTAGTTTCCTATTTTTCTACTTGCATTTTTACACGCTTTCGAACTGCTAGGTTGGCAGAAGCTGGGACAAGTAACACTCACTCTGTTATGTGGCACTAGGGATTTGAACCACCGAACTGCCAATGTTTCTGATTGACAAGCTCAGTGTCTTAGCCACTGAGCCACCGTGACCCTCTAGGCATATATGGAGGCATTTTTATTGAGTTATTTGGCATTCTCTGAGCTTGATTGCTTTCCTGCAGAAGTTTCATTGCCAGGCTAATCACATCATCAGTGTTGACTAAGGTCAGAGAACTCCAAGAACCCAACCGTTCAGTCCTGAGCTACATTTATTCTTTATTATTGAGGCAATTTTTGTAAGTGGCAGATTCTTGGAGGTAGCACCAAAATGCTGGAGGAGAGGACTGTTCACAGATTGTCCCTTGTGCATCTTTAGCTAGTTTCTGCAGTATAGGATGATGATAACATCAGTATAGGAGTTGGCCTTTGAAGATGGAAGGGAAATTGTATTGTGTTTCATGTCTGGCAGCAAAATATACCAGTTCTATCTCAAACCTTCACAAAGTTCTAGCTAGTTGTACACCTTATTAATTAAGTACCATTTCTTGATCATCAGCACCCATCAGCTGTCATTATAGCTACTCTGAAGCTTGAGAGAAAGCCCAAGACTCCCAGGAAGATGTTCAGACTATTAATGGTAATAATCTTATGGCTTCAAGTCAATTTTGACTCCTAATAAGTTCCTGGATAAATATCTGTTGATTTTATGTCAATATTTTTTGGAAATAGTTTGTCATTGCTTTCTTCCTAGGGCTAAGAGAGAGTGATTGGCCCAAAGTCACGCATCTGGCTTTGGGACTAAGGCAGGACTAGATTGATTCCCAGTATGGTGCCTATAACTATTCGAACAACCTGGCTATTTCTAGTCAGCTTGCTTGCTTGTACCAAGAAGACACAGTTTCAGATATATTCTTGGGCATAGAAATTCACTGAATGTTTACCCTAGTTATGGTAAGAAATCTTTTTTTAGCAACATAAACATGAACACATGAGTTTAATAGTGGATTTTTCAAGGACAACGCTTAGATAAGTTGTTTTATTATATATACAAAGGAAGCACCTATAATGAAAAGATCAAATGTTACAGAATCTAAACATCTGTGTTTGTATGACTGCTCTAGTTTTTAAACCTTGTATATCTTTCTCCTGACCTTAGACAATAATTGATTTCCATCACACATCTCCCATCTGAGGTTGCTGGAAGAACCTGACCTATCATTTTGATATCATTCCTGTCTGGTCTTGTTATTTCCTGACTTCTTAGCTTCAGCCATCATCCAAAGGGACTTTGGGATCAACCAACCTTCTAGGCAAGATATGTCACCTCCAGTGGTGGGATTCCAAATCTCTTCCTACTGGTTCTATGAGAGCACTTCATGTGCATGTGCAGCACTCAAAGACCATCCTCAGTGTCAGCGCTGGTGAACTGAGCTGTTTCTTAGCTCAGCTGAAGGTATAGCAATCCACTTTGCTGTGCGAGTCACCTGAGCTGGAAAAAAAAGGAATACAGGACAGGGAACAACAGAGGCAGGAGAGCAGGCCCAACCAGTGGTGGTATTTGCCTGTTCTCTAAACTACTCAAAATTTCTGCTACCAGTTCGCCCAAACTGGTCCAAACCAGCTAATACCACCTCTGGTTACTTCTAAAGCCCTCCATGGCAGAGGGCCTGTTTTCTGAGGGACTACCTTTCTCAGAAAAAGGGTTTTCATCTTCTGGGACCAAAGAAGGGCACCTCCTCTGGCCCTAGACTCTGGAGCAGCATCCCACCTGAGATACCTATGTCATCTTCTCTCCTGGACTTGCAAAATGCCATAAGACCTAGTTGTGCTGCCAGGTCTGGAGTTAACATGTTGATTGACATCCTTCTGGACAACTTATTGTATTAGTATGGTTCCTTGTTATGATTGCATTAGTCTGGGTTGTCCATTTATGTGTGTTTAATTGTGCTCTGGATTTTGTAAGCCACCCAGAATCTAATGCATTGCAAAACTATAACAAATTTAATAAATTAAATGGAAATCAATTGAACACACATAATATTCTCCTCCCACACATCATCGCAAAAGAGGAATTAACAAATGTAGCTTTCCTGAGGATGAACAGATGCTTAAAACTCTCTTTTAACCCAAGTCTACCATATGCAATGCTTCATTGGCATCAGAAGTTCCTGTGCATATATTTTTAGACAAAAAAAACTTTAATTCACTTTACTATTTCTTTATTCAGTCTTAGCTTGAGGGAACTGGAAACATAATCACATAAAAAAGAGAGGAAAACATTTTAGAGAGAGAGTCACTACTGAAAAATAGCAAGAAAGCAGAGGCTCCCCCCCACCCCTTTCTTTTTAATGCAGATAGGCTGAGGGGATTATTATTTTATTTAATAGTATTCTAGCTGCCATGGTTCTGGTGTTATTCAAACAAATTAATGCCTGCAACTGTCATATAGAGCGTTACATGGCCCTGCAGGAAAGGGGATGCCTTGAACAATTTTCATTTTAGATTGCGTCAAGAAATTGCATGTTTAAAGCTGAATTTACATGCTGAATGCAAATCTTTGTGACTGAGCTAGCATATCAAACCAGTGCAGCTGCATATAATTAGAGCGGAGGAAAGAACCGTCCGACATTCCATAGGACTCCTCTTCGCTCTGAATCTGCAACACATTTGATTTGTGGGCTGTCACTTCTCTTTCGTGTTTATGCTTCAGTATTGATGAGATATTTGTTTCTTTCCTTTTATTTTTATTTATTATTATTATTATACTTTATTCATTAAACATGAAACTCAGCCAACTGAACATTCAAAAATGCATTACAAATACCATTGACTGGTGCTAATGGTTGATACGGTTTGCTGCCAGCATCCTAGGTATCAACCAAGTACCTTCTTAAAATATAAGATGTTCTGAGTAACGCAGTTTTTTGCAGTTCCGCTGGTGTTATTGTAGGAAGCTGCAATTTGTTGATGTATCTTGTAAAATTCTTGGACATGGTGCCAAGTGCCCCGATGACAATGGGTATCACTGTTACCTGGTTCATCCATAGCCGTGTAGTTTCAATGGTCAGGTCACGATATTTCATTATTTTGTCTAGTTCTTTTTCTTCGACTCTGTCATCTCCAGGAACAGCGATATCTATAAACTGTACACTTTGGCCCTCTACAACCGTGATATCTGGCGTGTTGTGCTCCAAATGACGATCTGTTTGTTTTTGAAAGTCCCACAAGATCTTTACCTTCTCATTCTCGATAAATATTTTTTACATAATGACCAGTGGATTAATTTAGCAACTCGGTCTTTTCTAGCTGTGTAATCAGTTTGCGTGATTTTGCCACATTCACATATTAAATGTGAAACAGTTTCGACTTTGTTATTGCAAAGTCAGCAGTTTGGGTTGTCAGTGGATTTTTGTGTCTTCACTTTCATGGCATTTGTTTTTAGTGCTTGTTCTTGAGCAGCCAGTATTAAACCTTCTGTTTCTTTCTTGATAGTCCCCATCTTAAGCCATGTCCATGTCAAGTTGTCATCACATTTTCCTTCAATGTTTTTCAAGTGCTGTCCATGCAAAACGTTGGTTTTCTATCTATTTAATCTGTCATCCAGCTGTTTATATTATTATTATTATTATTATTATTATTATTATTATTATTATTATTATTATTATTATTATTATTATTATCATCATCATCATCATGTTGTTGTTATTATTATTATTATTATTATCATCATCATCTTCTTCTTGTTGTTGTTGTTGTTATTATTATTATTATTATTATTATTATTATTATTATTATTATTATTATTATTATTATTATTATTATTATTATTATTATTATTATTATTATTATTATTATTATATTCAATTCACAGTCTGGGATTTGTAAAAATGTAACAGTTCAAGCCCCAGCCAGGGATTTAAGAGCTGTTAAGGTAACGTCTGAGTATATAGACAATTCCAAGTAGGGTGTTTTGGAATTTTCAGGCCTAATAAGTTCAGAATTGCCATGTATTTCAGCAGTTCTTTAGGTTATTGCTCCAAGGGCTCCTATTTCTATTGGTACAACCATTAATTTCTTCCTCCATAATTATTCAACTTAAATTTGCAAATCACTATATTTTGCTAGTTTTTTTTCTAGCTGTTTCTCTTCGTGCATCACCAGGCATTGAAATATCTATGAACCACACTTCTTTTCCTTTTCCACACCTGATGTCAGGTGTGTGGTGGGCCAGGTGTCTGTCTGTTTGATTATTATTATGAGAAAAAGGAGAAAGACAGAGAAAGATAAAAAAGAGAAAGAAAAATAAAAAGGAAAGAAGGAAGGAGAAAGAGAAAGAGAAAGAGAAGGAAAGAAGGAAGAAGAGAAAAAGAGAAAGAGAAAAAAAGAGAAAGGGAAGGAGGGAGAGAGAAAGGAAGGAAGGAAGAAAGAAAGAAAGAAAGAAAGAAAGAAAGAAAGAAAGAAAGAAAGAAAGAAAGAAAGAAAGAAAGAAAGAAGTCAAAACCGATCCTTTGTCAGTAGAGATATAAATGTGATAATAAATGTTAATCTCTAGGATCTTGGAGGAAGGAAGAAGATAACACACGGGGCGGCCAAACTGCTGTCAACGGCTAAATGATGTCTTTCCATTGTCTAATCTGAAAAGGTGTCAAGGCTCTATTAAAGTTCCTTATTCAAATGGGGCCGAGGAGGACAGGCAGAATACCAAGGAGTGGAACTGAGTTAGCGAAGTGTGGAGTTGGAGAGATTGATGTTGATACCCTTCACTGCCAAGCGAAATGCCAATAATGCTTGTATAGCATTTTGTGAGGGCAATGGGAGTATCGATTCCTGAGCAATAATAAAGAATGAAGCCGTTCTCCCAGGTATAAAAATATTGGCAACTGTTACGAAGAATTGACTCCAAGAGGCCCGAGTGTTGGCCTATCTTAATACAAATAATTCAGCCGGCAGGAGGATTTTCGAGAGCAGCCAGGCATGGGCCTGAGGCACAGGCGCCTCTATTAATTTTCCTGCCGCTTTCACAAAACTCCCAAGCTGTCGGCTGATTGGCTGACCACAAAACAGGGACAAAATGGATTTCTGAAGCCTCGTTGAAAGATGAGCAGGGTGGGGGAGTGAGAGCACTGGGTCAGACAGGTGGATGGTAAATATGGCCTGTGTTCCTTTCTCAGCATTTTAGACCTGGAGAGAGTTGCCACGTGACAGGCACAAATCTGGAGCAAATTCGATTTAGAATTAGAAAGGCCAAATTATAGGGCTTGAAAATCTGTATGTTTTTTCTTCTTCTCTCCAATTGTGTTTGTCTGTATACCACCCAATAGGGTAGGGAAAGGCACCACCCAATAGGGTAGGGATAGGCACCCCTTTACCAACTGTGGGCTTCAGCTCCCAGAATTCCATGCTGGCTGAGGAATTCTGGGAGTTGAAAGGGCCATACTTGCTCGTGAAAGGGCCATACTTGCCCACCCCTAGGCAAAATAGCCAAGCCCTGTTAGAAAATATGTTATATAGGTAGTCCTCAACTTACAACCATTGGTTTAATGTCTATTCAAAGTTACAACAGCACTGAAAATTTTTTATTTATTTTATTTTATTAAATTTATACCTCGCCCTTCTCCTACAAATGGACCCAGGGCGGTGCACAGGAAAATGAAAAATCAAAACATACATAAATAGACCATTATTAAAACCCAATTAAACTTAAGTTACCCCATGCTAAAAACATTTTAAAATCCTCTGATTAAAATTTAAATTAAAACTAATAAAAGTCCTGGTAAAACGCCCCCCTGGCCATGTGTGTCACATGCTCCTCCATGGACAGCCAGGAATCCAGGAGGACACCCAAATTGCGTGCCCTCTCCACGGGGGCCAATATTTCACCCCCAATGGCCAGTGTTGGACTTAACTGGCTGAACCGGGGCACCGGAAACCACAGCCACTCGGTCTTGGATGGGTTGAGCTTGAGTTTGTTCTACCCATCCAGACCCGTGCGGCCTCCAAACACCGGGACATCACCTCGACGGCATCGTTGGGGTGGTTTGGGGTAGATATGTAAAAATGACTTACAACCAGTCCTCATACTTATGATTGTCACATAGCATCCCCTCAGTCAAGGGATCAAAATTAGGGCACTTGACAACTGGCATGTATTTATGATAGTTGCAGTACCCAGGATCATGTCATCGCCGTTTGCGACCTTCCCAGCAGCTTCTCATAAAGTCCATAAGGGACACCAGATTCACTTAACAGCCATGTGATTCACTTAACAACTGTAGTGATTTGCTTAACTGTGGCAAGAAGTGCAAAAAAAGTCAGGCATGACTCACTTAACAACTGCCTCAGAATGATAATTCTGGTCCCAATTGGCGTCATAAATTGAGGACTGCCTCTATTACCTTTCAGTAGGAGAAAAGAGGATGAGATAAATTAGCATAATTGGGCAGCATGCATTGTTGCATTGGATTCATGTATATAATCAAGGATTGATGGCTTCTCGTGCTATGCCAAGAAGGCAAAAGAGATTTCATGCACCAAATGACAATGTGGCAATACTTTGCTGGATCTGTGCAGCTCCCTTTGTGGATTATGTTCATTTTACATCCTGTAATGGAAAATACATACCTGAGTATAATACGCAGCACATGCTTAAGGGCCAAAGCCTAAGGCAGAATTTTCTGTTTTCTGATCCCATCGCTATTCAGCTCTTTCCCTTAAGAGACTGACTACCCTGTAAGAGTCGGTTCTCAGACTGATAAAGATTAAAGCAGCCATTGTATAAGCACCTCACTGCCGCGGATTCCTCCTTTATCCCAGAACTGACCCATTTCTTCTCTGGTGTAATGTAAGGTTGTGAGACAAAGGTTCTGTTTTGTACTTAGGGCAGCTTAAATCTAAACCAGCTTAAGGAAATCCTGTCTGGACTGAGACATTTTGGAGACAGCTTGTAAGATATTCAGGGCAGATCCACACTTACCATTTAAGCTGTTCCCGTCCTGTGCTCATGCCAGCTTGACTGCATGCCAGCTTTTTAAAATCCTCTACAGATTTAGACACTTTGGCAACAGGTTGCGAGGTATTGAGTCCTGACTGCAGGCTACCAGTACCATGTCCTATCCAAACCCTTTTACCTCAAGAGTGTAAAAATAAAAAAAAGCCCAAACCTCCTTCAATGGTGGAATATTTCCTCTTGTAAGCCTTCTGTTAACTAGGGAAATTTAACGAACTGTGGGAAACAAAACAGTCATTTAAAGAATAAATGCTTTCTTGCTTACAAAGGAAATGAGGGGTTTTATTTAAAAAAATAACGAAGAGGGTCACATCTGCTAGGGAAATTTACTTTCAGGAAAGGAATGCCATGAGTCCTGCAGATGAGAGACATAGAATAACTGGCCCCAGGAAGAAAACATTCCTCAAACAGAGTGGCTGAATTCCACTTGACAAATATTCATACCATCTAAGGGGTGGAGGGGTAGGGGGATTTGACTTCAGCATTATTGGTACATGCCTCTGTTGTTTCACTCCTAGATTGCTGCAAAAGCCTGCCGGCAAGTGCTTCTAACCCTTTGTTCTGTCCCCTGATCTTAATCAAGAGAAGTGTCATTTGGGATGCACTAGACCAGGGGTCTGCAAAGTTGGCTCTTTTAAGACTGGTGGACTTCAACTCCCAGAATTCCCCAGCCAGCCTGGCTGGCTGGGGAATTCTGGGAGTTGAAGTCCACCAGTCTTAAAAGAGCCAACTTTGCAGACCCCTGCACTAGACCTTCTGCATTATTGTGTCTCAATATAGCCCAAGGCCCTTCACTGGCTACCTATCTGGGCCAGGGCCACCTTAAATTACAACAGGAACTTGTGTTCAGAGTCTTCAAGTTCACAAACTTCCCAGAGACTCTCTGCTCTTATTTCACCCTTCATTCATGACCCTTGTTTGTTTATTTCCCGCCTTTATTATTTTTAGAAATAACTCAAGGTGGTGAAGGTAACCAATATGCACCGGTGTGGGCTTCAAATTTTTTAGCAAAAGGTTCTCTGCCCTGTTGCTGGGTGGCCATGGCCATGGTTGGCATAGCCTAGTCAGCCTCCTGCATCATGGCAGGAGGAGGTGTTTTTACCCTTCCCAGGTACCAGAGGTTTTCCTTGAGTCTCCGGGAGAGCGAACATGGCCTCCTCAGGCTTCGAAGGCCCTCTGAAGGTGAGAAATGGGTCAGTTTCTGGCCTTAACAAACTTCTTTTTTGCCCTCCCTAAGCCTCTGCACACACCATGCATTTACTTGCATCCAAAATGGGCCGCGAGGGGAACTCTTGGAAGTGGCTGGGTAGGGTCAGCCAGGAGAGAGATTTGGAGGTTCTCTGAACAGCACAGCATCTTAACTTGAGGTTCTCTCGAATTGTTGTAAACCCCCAGCAGCCCATCCCTGCCAATATACCTTCCTCCTCCTATTTTCCACACAACAACATTGTGGATTGAGCTGAAAGAGAGTAACTGGCTCAGAGTCACCTAGCTGGGACTCATGGCTAAGGCGGGACTAGAACTCATGGTGTCCTGCTTGCTAGACTGGCACCTAAACCACTAGACCAAACTGACTCTTTGCATTACATTCCTTGAAGCAGGACTCTTTTCAGTGTTTCTCATTTCAGTGTTTGTAGTTTCCAGGTTCTGGGACTTAAAGGACTTGTGACCTTTTTGCCTTTGCCCTGTGGAACTTTAATGGGAATTAAAGGGCATTTAAAGTCACTTGATTTGATGGAAGGGTAATTGGAGGATTTAGATTTCCCAATTCATTCTTTTTTTGCTAGCACCTTATTTTGCTTGTTTTCAATTTTCAATGCATTGCTTTAAAATAGCTTTGTTCTACTGTTAATGTTTGTCTCTTGAGTTATGCAATAATTTTATTGGGTTGATCTGTAATTATTGACTTTGTATTACTTCACACCTTGATAAAGATGCATTGTCATCATCATCTCTTTAACTTCTTTTCTGAGAGTCAGCATTTATTCCATATGCTGTAATAATGATATTGCTTCGGAGTAATATTTTTAAGCCTGGGAACCAACTGGGATGTGAGAGGACAAAGCAGGCTAGAAAGCAGGGAGGGAAGGTGTATTGTATATGTTGTGTGCCTTGGATTGTTTGTAAAAATAATAAAGTCAGGATGCAAATAAATAATGCAAATATTTAAATTAATTTCAATAAATGATATGTATGTTTTAATAATTTGTTTTCTACCATCACCCATCTCTAAATATGTGTGCTCACCCATATACAGTTCAGCACATGCAGTTTAGAAATGGGTATGCCAGGGTAATTTTTAATTTGGGTTCAAGCCTAGTTTTTAGATAACTGCAGTCTTAATTCTCTTGGAAGAGGATGTTTGCCAGGTTTTCAATCTTTGTTAGATCTATTGGACCTCTATTCAGGTGTGAAGCTAACAACTGTGATATCCATCTGGAATGCTTGGTCAGAAGGTGGCCTATGTGTGATATTATTTACCATGCTTGGAGACTAGTTCTTGCCTAGGGGTGTATTAGTTTTCTGCTGCTAGGAATTCCATGGAGGAATATTTCATTGTGTTGAGCTCACTTTCTCTCTGAGAAGTCATCATTGAAATGTGAGTTTTTCAATCATTTGTTAGACCAATGGGTCAGGAAAACCTGAAGCTTTTGAGTATTTAAACAAATACTGTTTGTAATTTATAAATGTTATTGCGTGTCAATCATTAAATATTTCATACAGTTGGAAATTGAACTCTATTCTATGAAATATTTTTTTTATATTATAAAGGTAAAGGTTCCCCTTGCACATATGTGCTAGTTGTTTCTGACTCTAGGGGGCAGTGCTCATCTCTGTTTCAAAGCTAAAGAGTCAGCGTTGTCCGAAGACGTCTTCATGGTCATGTGGCTAGCATGACAGAACACTGAAGATGCATAGAGCGCTGTTACCTTCCCACCAAAGGTGGCTCCTATTTTTCTACTTGCATTTTTATATGCTTTTGAACTGCTAGATTGGCAGAAGCTGGGACATGTAACGGGAACTCACTCCATTACGCAGCGCTAGGGATTCAAACTGCCAAACTTTCAACCTTCCTGTTTGGCATTAATATTATATTAATATTAATTAATATTCTATAAGGAAATATATGTACAGGATAACATATTCCACAACAACGAACCACAGCATTAATCCTTTCTTTTTGTATCATAACAAATTATGTCTACTATTTAATTCCTTTTAGCAAAAGGTTCATCTGAAAAGTGACCCTAAATATGCTTTAATCAGCTATTTTTCCTCCTTGGCAGCTCAAGACTCTTTTAACACACTAAAAGAATCATTACACTGCAACTTACAAGCGCAAAGCGGGACTGCTTAGAATGATTTTGAAAGCCTGCCCATATTTATTTTGGTGGAGATTTTATTTCAGATAAATAAAGATCTGAGATGAATGACACTTTAGGTCACCCCTTTCTCAGCACTTCTTCTTTCCAAATCCCTTCAATTTAAATTCCCTTATAAAATCATCACACAGCACAAGCTTTAAGAATGCTGGATGAAAGAGGTCCTATACATGTGGCAAATCAAAGAAGCCCTGGTCTTTGTGAGGGGAAAATATTGTACTTTCAGACCTTTCCTTTTTATTATTATTTTTAGGATGTATTCTTGAGTTGATATAAGACTACCGTATTGGGCTTTATTCTTTGACTCCCATAAGCTATTTCTCTTGGTCAGACCCTGGAAGATCACAAAATATCAGACATCAAAGTATCTCAGCAGGGCTTCTGAGACTTAAACCTTAACACTGCTACCATGTTTTTGTTCTTTAACTTGCCAAGGTCAGATTCTAGTTACTCAAGCATGTCCCTGGAGGCTTTTTTTCCCATGCATTCCCAACACTGATCTTTTATTTTCTCTTTCCGTCTATATTTTTGAACAACCATTGGGTAAGCTTACACACAGCAGCAGGAGAGAATGGATAAATTGTTCCCAGCTGGCTTTTCCTTTCCCATTTATAACAGTTAACTATCTATAATGCTATCTCAGTAACGGATAATTTTTCTTTTGTTCCTTAAATAAAATACAAAGAGTCATATTTTGTAATCACATTTTTAAAAAAAAGAGAGATCAGTAAATGGTCTTATGGAACTCTTCCAGACCCAGGCTTACGCAGGAAGGACAAATGCTGAATGTGGTTGGAGACAGAGCCAAGAGACATTCTAGCTGTTCTTCCTGAGCTACCTTGGTTATCTCTCTCTGTTGAGTGACAGGACATTTGTTTTCCTTTCAATCTGTTAAGCACTCTAAATCTGCCCCGTGCCCATAGATGTGGTAGATGATACTACAAGTTTAATTGGCAACCTATGGGGAATGGATGAGGGAAGAAGCTATCGTATTGTCAGTTGCCTCAAGCAGCAAAGTATCTTGACCTTTGTCAAAGCCTCTTGATAAAAGAATCAACCAGCAAACCAAAAAGGAACAAAAAGACCAAAATGCCCCCTCCCTATCAACAGGACTCGCGAGGGCTCCAACTTGGGTGCCCTCCTGGACTCTCGGCTGTCTTTAGAAGAGCACATGACGGCCGTGGCCAGGGGGGGCTTTTATCAGGTTCGCCTGATACGCCAATTGCGTCCCTTTCTGGATTGTGACGCCTTGCGCACCCTCACTCAAGCTCTCGTCACCTCCCGCCTGGACTACTGTAACGCTCTCTACATGGGGCTTCCCTTGAGGTGCACCCGGAGGCTCCAGTTAGTTCAGAATGCGGCTGTGCGGGGGATTTTCCTGCGTGAGCTGCACTGGCTGCCTGTGGCCTTTCGGGTGCGCTTCAAGATTCTAGTGACCACCTTTAAAGCGCTCCATGGCAAGGGACTTGGTTACCTGCAAGACCGCTCCTGCTGCCAAATACCTCCCACCGACCAGTCTGCTCCCACAGAGAGGACCTCCTCAGGGTGCCGTTGGTCAGACAATGTCGGCTGATGACCCCCAGGGGGAGAGCCTTCTCTGTGGCAGCTCCTGCCCTCTGGAATGACCTCCCCCCTGAATTACGCACAATCACAGACTGTCGGGCCCTGAAGACACATCTATTTTGTGCAGCCGGCCTGTCATAGTCTTTTAATTGGGTTTTAGCATTGGGTGTTATAATTAAGAGGCCAAACTATTTAATATTTATTAATCTGCTATCTTAACTTTTGTATTTCTTCTTTTTATTGTGGCTGTTCACCACCCTGAGTCCCGAGAGGGAGAAGGGCGGTATATAAATTAAATAAAACGTTAAAAAAAACACCAGGAGAGGCATAAATTAACACCAAGATTAACATCAGCCCAACAATCAAGAAGTAAACAATAGCCCAGTGGAGGAACTGCCAAACAAACTAATAAGAAACAGCCCAATCAAAGAATCCCCAAGACCACTCCCAAGAATACTGACAGGTCAAGCAAATGAAATATAAATTTTGAGTTAATCCCACTCCTTACTTGCACTGATGATGTTACCTAGTTTGGGTAATGAAATGTTTGAAAGATAACAAACAAGCTCAGAGAGCAACAAGGACCCCTCATGTCTTGGCCTGTCCAAATAATTTATAACATAGCAACTTGTTTCCACTAACTAGTTTGCCTTTCTGAATTTATTGAGAGCATCATGTTTTCTTTGCCAACTTGGAATCCCTTCTAGATGCAAAGCAACCCATCAATAGAAAACTTTGGCTTTTGGCTAACAGAGGGTCTTCAGATAAGGGCAAGTATTTGCAGACAGAGTTCTTACAAGCACCCTCTAAGTTTGTCTGTTTATTTATTTTATATACTGTATATGGCCACTAGAGGTGGTATCCAGCTGATTCTCTCCAGCTTGGGTGAACCAGTAGCATCGACTGCGGGAGGTTCCGCCCACCCGCCCCAACGTAAAACACAAGCACTGCGCATGCACAGAAGGTGGTGCACATTTGCAGATGTGGCACCCATGAGTGAAGTGAGTGAGTGCGTGCATGTGCATGCTTACATTTATGAACCAGTAGGGAAAGTAAGTGAATCCCACCGCTGATGGCCACCCATCATAAGCAACTCTGGAGAGCTTACAACAACCATAAAAACAATAATGCAATAAAAATAATAAAATAGTACACAAATATGGATTTTATATTGTACACTGCTCAGAGCAACCACTTGTGAGATGGGTGACTATAAATATGATTAATAAATTAGAACTCTGTGCCATAATCATTCCCCTTGGAATACCATACAGCAGGCTCAGCCAGTCCCCTGTTGTACCTGTGGAGACAGCTATATAAAGTACCAGTACAAACAGGTATAAACTATAAAGCCAGATCTTAGTGGTCTTTCTAAATGCTGGCAAGGTGGGAAACTCTTACATGGCGAGCGGTAGGGTGTTTCACAAGGCAGGGGCAGTCACCGAAAAGGCGTGCTTCTAAGGTCCTACTAGATTGCAAGATTTCAAGGAGAGGAGTGAAATCCTGTCCCTATCAGTCATCAGGTGTCCACCCTACCTGGTGGGATGGGTGGATATTCTTAAGGAAATGCAGAGACATATGTCCCGCAGGGTTTTAATTTACTAATTTAATATTTAAATTTCTATACCGCCCTTCTCCCTTCCGGGATTCAGGGCGGTGTACAGGCAGCAGTAAAATCATGATTAAAAACATAGAAAGCAATTAAAAACCTATTAAAAATACATTAAATAATGAATAGCCTGTCTAAAACCTGTTAAAATCCTACTAAAACCATATCAAACTAAAGCGTTTAAAAGTATGCCAGTTTAGAAACTATGCCAGGCCAGCTGCTCGAAACAGATGGGTCTTCAAAGCCCGACGGAAAAGGCGCAGGTCTGTGATCGTACGAAGGTCAGGGGGTAGGTCATTCCAGAGGGCGGGGGCTGCCACAGAGAAGGCTCTCCCCCTGGGGGTCGCCAGTCGACATTGCCTGGCCGACAGCACCCTGAGGAGCCCCTCTCTGTGGGAGCGAACTGGACGGTGGGAGGCATTTGGTAGCAGGAGGCGGTCTTGCAGATAGCCAGGTCCCTTGCCATGGAGGGTTTTAAAGGTGAAACTCGGTGCCTTGAACTGCACCAGGAAGAAAACTGAGCCAGTGCAACTCACCTTAACCCTAAAATAAATCTGTCTCTGGGATTTTCACATGTCACCACAATCTTAAAGTGGAGTAATGCTTGAGATTGTTGCCTTGCTTTTTTTGAAAAGAAAAAAACAACAACACTAGAAGCCAAGCAAAAAGGTTGTAGCAGAAAATACAATGGCGCAGGTACACTTAACAAGTTTACCATTCAATTGTTCACATCGAGGTGAGACAGAGAGATAGCTGCTAAAAGAGGAAATAAGAAGCAGTGGTAAAGACAAATTTATTGCCTCCTTTTCAGTATGATTCTCAAAGGAAATTTAAGAAAAATCCAAGGATGAATGAAATGACAGCAAAAACAATGAAACATTAAGACTTGAAGAGCCGAAAGCGAAAAAGGTAGTCCTTGACTTACAACAAATGTTTTGCTTAGCAATAGAAATAATGGGCTCAATTGTGGTCGTAGGTTGAGGACTACCTATATCTTAATTTGTAGGCACTTTACTAACTCCCTGATTGTCATAACTTGTGCTGTCCCTCTCATGCACACACTTACACCACAGATGCACATGCATCAGCTCAACCCCAATAAGTTATTCAAGCTACTCAAATGAACACCAATCGTCAAGGCAAAGGCAAGTGCACAGACAAAAGCAAGGCAAGGCAAGACAAAGGCAACAGCTGAAGAGATACTACCCAAAGTTCAAGGCAAGAACACACAGCAAAAAACAAACATGATAGGAGCGTTCCAATATCTCAGAGGCTGCCACAAAGAAGAGGGAGTTAAACTATTCTCCAAAGCACCTGAGGGCAGGACAAGAAGCAATGGGTGGAAACGAATCAAGGAGAGAAGCAACTTAGATGATGTTGGATAACTGTTTGCCTGAAGTGCTGTAGGGTTTCCTGCCTAAGCAAGCGGTTGGACTAGAAGACCTCCAAGGTCCCTCTGTTATTCTACTCTATATTGTTCTCAGCATCATCTCCATCCGCCTGTTGTGCTAAATAGCCATATTCTGGTGCAGCCCATCAAAAAGGGTGAGGCTGCCTCCCTCTGAGTAATCTGGCTGACTTCCAGTGCTCCTGTGTTTTCTCTGTCCTACATGTTCTTGGATCAGGTGCAGAAGGCAGTTCCTCTTCCTCATCGCTGACTGACTGTAGCTATGTGCTTTCCCCACCTGAAGCCTCAGAACTGCATTGCTGCAGTTGTGCTTCAGCTAAATCCCTCTCAGACAGCTGCTTGGAGCCATTGGCCAACTCCCTTCCTGATGTGCCCGGAACTGGTTCATCCTCCTCCGAGCTGACATCTGGAAAGGTATCTGGGGAAGCATCCAGGAGAGTCATCATATAACTTTATGGCAGTAGCATTCCTAATTACCTAGTTTAATAATTAACCTAACATCTTATATAACTTCAAGCAGCATAGACGGATGAAGATATATGGTCTTTGTCAATTGGGAATTTATTTTCTTCATAATTTGCAAAGTGGCCTCTTTATAATTGACTATCCTGAGATATATATATATATAAGGGCTTCCATTTTTTCTCTCTCTTAAAACTCACATCCTGTGCCAGGTGAATTAATAGGCTTTTAGCTGACATGTGACACAACAAGAAAGCTTTGCATTCTCTGCTCCAGGGTTCTGCATTGCTGAGCAGAACATTCGGTCGCCTGGCACAATGTTAACTTAATGCACACGGCGTGAACCCCATCACTGAATTTTCTGTCTCCCTCTCTCTCCCTCTTCCCTGCTGAATTTTCATCACAAGCAACAGCCTGAAAGCTCGGAGTTGTTAAGCATAGTGATGGGAGAAATCTGGATGTGGAAACCTTGTCAATCACTGACAATTGGACCTTGCTCAGCTGATAATAGAAGTACTCTACTGCTTACGAAAGATTAGTGTTTGCATTTTGGAGAGGCAGCAGGGTGACCTTTCCTTCCAAGATGCAGAGACCTAAAGCTTTTTGACAGTTTTGCTGTCAAGTTAGTTTTATTAAAAAAAAAAAAAAGAAAGGGGAAAAAATGCTACACCTTGCAATTGAGAGGCTTTAAAACACTTTAGATTGAAATAATGGGTTTTTCCATTGCACTTCCCGCAGAATTTCAATCTCCCTTTAATTGTTTCAAATGAAATTGTATACTTTTATATTTTCAACTTCTCTCCCCCCCTTCTGAATTTTATATTCACCTTCTGTTCTGCCTGCAATTTTCCTCAAATGTTTTATTTTTTTGCTCACTTCTAAATTCAGAGATGTTTAAAGCTAATTTTGCACCCAGGGACTAATCTTAACCCTAACCCAAACTCTGCTGATGGTGTAATCTTTCAACAAGGAAGGTTCAGAAACTTTTTCCCAGAACAAACTGCCTTTAGTCAAATATAAAAATTATTTGAGGCCTTGATGTGCTCCCAAACCAATGTTCCCCATTCTCAAAAAAAAAAAGCATCTGAAAACTATGTTAATCCAAAATAATTCAAGCACTAGCAGAAAACCTTGTCATACCATGAATTATTTCAACAACAACACTTAGTACTCTTTGTGCATAGAGAGCCAGTATTCTAATACACCAATCATTAATAACAAAGAGAACCCAAAGGTATCTGTGGCTAAAAATGGAATAGAATAGAATAGAATAGAATAGAATAGAATAGAATAGAATTCTTTATTGGCCAAATGTGATTGGACACAGCAGGAATTTGTCTTTGGTGCATATGCTCTCAAAAAATTAAAATAGAATAAAATATAATATTAACATGTTTGTTTGATAACTATCTGCTGAAATAAGACAGACACTTTTATTAGTAGTTCCCTTGAATTGCCACTGTGTCTGCTTTTCTTCCTTGACTAGGAAGTTAAACTAAATTATGCTGCTGTGAATTTTTGTTATCAGGTGTGACACCTTCAATTCATTTGAGTGAAACTGACTATGCCTGATTACCTTTTGGAAAGGACTGTGCCAGCTTGTGAAGACAAGCCTTCAGCCACAGGCTGCCCCATTGAAGAATTCTGCCCCAAGTCAGCATTTTAATGTCTTATGCCATACAGGCTGGTTTGCTGAAAGGACTCATGGTTATGTGAATACCAAAAGCTGCTTGGGAACTAACTGTACCAGGTGGAGCTGGAGGCATTTTTCTTCTTCCTAAATAGTTTTAAGACACATTCTGCTAAAGTCAACCTTGTAGATCAGGGCTGTCAAACTCCCAGCCCATGGGCCAGATGTGTCACATGCTGGCCACGGCCACCCCCATTTTAGTGAAGGAGAAAAAGTTCCGATACGTCAGGTGCAGAGGTGGGCTGCTCCCAGTTCAGCCCGGATCAGGCAAACCAGGAGTAGCAGCGGTGGGATGCTCCACCCACCTGCCCGGATGCTTTTGTGCATGCGCAGAAGCATCATGCATGGGCACAAGCATGCCCAAAACAGTAGTAAATTTTTTTACAATCCACCAATCATGCCGTGATGACATGAGTTTGACACCCCTGTTCTAGATTCATAAACATCTTCACCAGCAAAAGGCATTTCTGTTTCTTTGAGGACTTTGATATATTTTGCAGTTGTTTGTCAATGCCATACTCAGCTCTAGATGTAAAATTTTATTAAACTTTAATATTTTAGACATAGTAGTTAATATCAATATAAACGTTTTCTTTTGTCTTTAAGGATTTAAGTGTGTTAATCACCTCCAGTCAACACTGTATATAAGTACGACCAAAGCCAAATAACATAATGTACTGCTTATGCTTTCTGATATGGAATAAAAAAAAAAGGAAAATGAAAAAAAATGCAAATTTACTTTTGTTGCAGCAGTAAGCAATAAGAAGGATTTGTGTTTGCTTTCCTTTTTAAAAAGTGAATAAATTGAGTCTATAATATAATCTTTAAGACAAGGACTAAGATATTTTTTTTTAAAAAAAATCCAGTTTCCAAGCTTACAAATTAGGATCGTACTATATATTTTATTAGTTTGCAGGATATGTTAACAGGAAAGTTATAAGAAGGTGTGTTTTTTTGTAATATTAATCCTTGCATTAAACTGAGTCACACAACCTTTTTTTCCACCAGAAGTAATTTTTATATGTTACTGCTCTTTTCTTTTTACGAAGAGAAGAGAAGCGAAGCGAAGCGAAGCGAAGCGAAGCGAAGCGAAGCGAAGCGAAGCGAAGAGAAGAGAAGAGAAGAGAAGAGAAGAGAATTCTTTATTGGTCAAGTGCAGAGGCATAGCGTTGGGGGTGCAGGGGGGGCCGGCCGCACCGGGCGCAACATCTGGGGGGGGGGGCGCTCCAGAGACCCGACTCGGAAGCTCTCCTCCGTGGGTCTCTGAAGTTGGCGGCGGCGGCGCCTGGGCGCTCCTGGGCCGGCGAGAGTCGGGGAGCGAACAGCGGCCAGTAGGGGCCAAACCCTCCCAGGCCATCCCCCGGCTGAGGCCAGCGCCGGCTCCTCGCACCCGCCAGCGCCACCCGAGGGGGCCAGGCAAGACTTAAAGGCGCAGGTCTTTCGAAGCAACGGCCGTGCGGAGACCCTGGAAGACTCCTCCGTTCCGAACCAGCCAGAGGAGCGGCGACCTGGGCCCTGCGGCTTGCCCCGGCTTTCGGGCCGTCGCCCTCCGTAGAAAGAAGCGTCGGGTGCCCCAGGCCCGCACCACGCAAAGGGCGCCCGCTTCTCCCCAAGGCGAGGCAATGAGTGTCGGACCCGGATGGCCGAGCCCTTTGGGCAGCGGCTGCCCGCCGGATCCTCGCGGGAGGTGCGTGGGCTCGACACCACAAGAAGAGCTGCCTCCCCGAGTGCTAAAATCCACAGGTTAGGGGGCGCAAATTACTTGCCTTGCCCCAGGTGCTAACAACCCACGCTACGCCACTGGTCAAGTGTGATTGGACACACAAGGAATTTGTCTTTGGTGCATATCCTCTCAATGAACATAAGGTGAATAAAATACATTCATCAAGAATAAAAAGATACAACACAGTGATAGTCAAGGTTACTAATAAGCTATTAGGAAACAATTAAAAACAATATAAATTGAAAAATATAAACAACATGGTTATAATAATAAGTTGGAAGAGATAGCTACTAATAAGGGAGAGAAGAAAAACAGTAATACAGTCTTAGTAAATTATTTGACAGTGTTGTGGGAATTAGTTGTTAAGCAGAGTGAGGGCCTTCCAGGGAAAAAAACTGTCCTTGTGTCTAGTTGTTCTGGTGTGCAGGGCTCTATAGCATCGTTTTGAGGGTAGAAGTTGAAACAATTTATGTCCAGGATGTGAGGGGTCTGTAGATACTTTCACAGGCCCTCAATGGAAGGCAGGTTAATAGCAATTGTTTTTTCGGCAGTTCTAATTATCCGTTGAAGTCTCTTTCAGTCTTGTTTGGTTGCAGAGCCAAACCAGACAGTTATGTAGGTGCAGATAACAGACTCAATAATTCCTCTGTAGGACTGGAACAGCAGCTCTTTGGGAAGTTTGATCTTTCTCAAACTTCAGGAATAACAGGAAGTCAATTCATATTGCCATTATATCTATGGCCAATTTCTTTTTTCAGTCTGGCAAGTAAGTGCACTCCTCATAAAGTAATCAGACTACAAAGACTATTATTAAAGAGAACTTCCACACCAGGTTGGGGTTGCTATGTTACATAGAGAAGCAAAGCAATGGAAGATATTTTTTTTTGTTGATGAGATTTGCTCAAATGCTGGGCAGAAACCTGGCATTTACTTTTTATCAGCAAGGGAGAGCAGAGCAAACATTCCTGGAACATTAGAGAAATACATAGTTAATCAACAATTCAGTGCCATTATGACATCAGAGTTCCCAAGAACTCAGCTGGCATCAGAAGTTCCCTAACTATTTACAAATGAGTTGTTAAAAAACGATACATAGACGGCTCCATAAAAAAGAAAATTAAAAAAAAAATCAGTGAAAAATAGTAATCCCAAGATATAGTTGTAAACACCTTTTCAATAGTTTGCAATGCCACAAAAGCAAACGCCCAGACCTGTTGAGCTGTTGGCTTGCTGCCAAGTTAGATAGGACGTTTGGGTTCTCATTTGAAATCTTTCATGCAAGAGAATGAGAGTGGGCTGGCAAGGGTTTTCCTGTGATACAGTATTTATTACTTTCATTTGTCAGTTCTGTTTTATAGTTTAAATTATTTAATTATTTCTTTCTGTCCTTTGATATTTTTTACTACGTGAGAAACCCACCTGGAAAATATCCATAAATTAATTGGATTACTTCTTTTAGAAGTTATAACAATAAGCCTAACAACAACAAAGCAGCAATAATGATGAAGAGACAGGCTTAACTTCCATGATTCCAAGTTCAGTCTACAATCCAAACTTCTTCAACCATAGTTTGGCCTCATAATTAAGGTACCAGGTTGGAAACCCAAGAGACAGTTAGTTCTAGTCCTGCCTTAAAGTCAGCTGGATGACTTTGGGCCAGCCATTCTCTCTAAGTCCCATCTATCTCACAGGCTGTTATAATGGGGAAAATAGGAGGAGGAAGACATATTAGTTTATTATTATTAGTTTGCCATCTTGAGTTATTTATGAAAAGAATAAGGACTAGAAATAAATAAATACCAGATGCATGGATGGATGGATGGATGGATGGATGGATGGATGGATGGATGGATGGATGGATGGATGGATGGATGGATGGAAGGAGAGATGGAGAGCACTACGAGATGTATCATGTACCTGATTTCAAGTTTTTCCCCTGCTGGGTTATACAATTTATGAAGTTGCTATGCTGAGAGCAACTTAAATAGCTGTGCAAGAACTGGAGAAAGAAGAGCTGCTTTAAAGATTCAGAAAGAGAGGCTTTCTACCTGTTCCTGCATGACTTCCAAAAGGTTAGCACAACCCTAATGGGAAGCTCTTTGATCTTTAAATGTGCTATATAAATGCCAATTATAAAATACTGCAAGGTGTAATACATGAATTGGCCCATGAACCTTGTCCAAAAATGTAGGTAGGTAGGTAGGTAGGTAGGTAGGTAGGTAGGTAGGTAGGTAGGTAGGTAGATAGATAGATAGATAGATAGATAGATAGATAGATAGATAGATAGATAGATAGATAGATAGATAGATAGATAGAGACGGGGAGAGAGACAGAGACAGAAAGAGACAGAGATTACAGCACGTTTTGTATACAGGTAGTCCTTGCCTTATGATCACAATTGAGCCCAACATTTCTTTGCTAAGTGAACATTTTGTTAATTGAGTTTTTCCCTATTTTATAACGTTTCTTGCTGCAGTTGTTAAGTGAATCACTGCAGTTGCTAAGTTAGTAGCATATTTGTTAAGCGAATGGCTTCCCCATTATTATTATTATTATTATTATTATTATTATTATTATTATTATTATTATTATTATTATTATTATTATTTGATTTATTTGATTTATAGACCGCTCCCTCTCCCCGCAGGGACTCGGGGCGGTGCACAGGACTTAAAAACTTATATAAATACAACAATAACAATATTTAAAATTAAATTAAATAATTTATCCTGCGCTAAAATTCTTAAAATTTTAAAACCTTTAAAACCCTTAAAACTATTCCCTACTATCCATATTAAAACAATCTCAATTTATACTACAGGCTACAATCGGATTGTTTAGGCCAGGCCGGCCTGATGAAAGAAGAAAGTTTTTAACTTTTGGCGGAAGGAGCGGAGGTCCGTGGTTGTTCTAAGTTCGGGGGGTAGGTCGTTCCAGAGGGTCGGGCCCACCACAGAGAAGGCACTTCCCCTGGGCATCGCCCGCTGGCACTTCCTAGTGGACGGCACCCAGAGAAGTCCCTCTCTGTGGGAGCGGATCGGCCGCAGGGATGTATGAGGCAGAATGCGATCCCGCAAGTAACTAGGTCCCGTGCCATGGAGCGCTTTAAAGATGGTAATCAACACCTTGAAGTGCACCCGAAAGGCCACAGGCAGCCAGTGCAGCTCGCGCAGGAGTGGTGTTACGTGGGAGAACCTGGAGGCTCCCAGGACTGCCCGCGCGGCCGCGTTCTGGACTAGCTGTAGTCTTCGGGTGCACCTCAAGGGAAGCCCCATGTAGAGAGAATTACAATAGTCTAGACAGGATGTCACGAGCGCATGACTAGAGCTGATAGAGTCTTAGATACCATAGCAAGAGATGAGGGTGGAGGTTTGTTTTCCGGGCTTGTGGGTTGGTTTTCAAAATGTTTCATTAGCAGCCTAAGTAATCTTAGGTAATGGTAACAAAATGTTCAGAAACCAATCCACAAGCTCAGAGAACAAACCTCCACCCTCAACTTAAACCCGAGCTACAGATATTCGTCACTATCGCGAATAGCAGAAGGGCCAGGGAAAGGAACCCACTTGGTCACAGCTCTGTGACTAGGATTCCTAATGAGGACAGGACAGATCAGGCAAAGAGAGCAGCTGAACCATAAGAACTGCAGGGTGATTGTTGGGAATCTTGCAGGAAGGTCTGCCAGAGAAAAGCTTGGGAAAGGTGGGGAAAATATCAAAAGGGCGCAGGAATGAGGCAAGCGAGGTAGGGCGGAAGAAACAAAGAGCTCTGGAATCAGACAGCTGAACCACAATAATGACTGTACTTTAATGCATGGCATTCATTACCACAGTAATTCTTTTAACACCTTATCCATTATTCAATGTGGTCCACTTTCCCAGTCAGAGCTGCTCCTAGACAGGCAATTTAAATTTGGAGAGTCTTCGTGTTTCACAAGCTCCTATTTGTATCGGGGAAAGGCTCGAAACTTTCACAACAGTGGTGGGATTCAAAATAAATGTTTACTACCAGTTCTGTGGGTGTGGTGTGGCTTGTTGGGCGTGGCTTGGTGGGCATGGCAAGGGAAGGATATACTGTAAAATCTCCATTCTCTCCTTACCCCCACTAACCTGCTTTCCCGCTCCGTTCTCCTGTGCAGGACAACAGAAGACCCAGCTGATCAGCTGGGACTCGGGAAGCAGTGAATAGATTAGGGCAGGGCCAGTCAGAGGTAGTATTTGCTGGTTCTCTGAGCTACTCAAAATTTCCGCTACCGGTTCTCCAGAACTGGTGAGAATTGGCTGAATACCACCTGTGCTTTACAGGTAGGCCTTTCCCAGCAGATGAATCTGGAGATAGCCAGTGGATCTTTTCCAAGTGCCACAAATAAATGTATACGGGTAGTTCTCAACTTACAGCAATTCGTTTAGTGACCATTTAAAGTTACAATGGCACTGGAAAAGTGTCTTAGAACATAAGAACATAAGAATAGCCTTGCTGGAACAGGCCACAGCCCATCCAGTCCAGCATTCTGTCTCACACAGTGGCTCACCATTTGCTTCAGGGTATTCCCAAGCAGATGTCTTCACCTGCTTATGATTCCCTGCAAATGGCATTGAGAAATATCCTGCCTATCTCTCCAACCCAGAGGGTCTCCTTAGGCATCTATCATGATAGCCATTGATACCCTTGTTCTCCATGAACTCGTCTAATCCTTTCTTAAAGGTGTCGAAGCTAACAGCTGTCACCACTTCTTCTGGCAGGGAGTTCCATAGACCAGTGATCCTCTGGGTGAAAAAGTACTTCCTCTTATTTTTTTGAGGTCTAGCTATCAAAAGTTTCATGGAGTGCCCCCTAGTTCTAGTGTTGTGCGATAGGGAAAACAGTTTTCCCTTTTCTACTTTGTCCACACCGTGCATGATTTTGTAGACTTCAATCAGGTCACCTCTCAGGCGCCGTCGTTCTAGAATGAAGAGGCCCAGCCGTTGCAGCCTCAGATGGTAAGGAAGGTGTTCCAGCCCCCTAATCATTCTGGTTGCCCTCCTATGCACCTTTTCCATTTCCATAATATCCTTCTGAAGGTATGGTGACCAGAACTGTACACAATACTCCAGATGGGGCCTCACCATAGATTTATAGGTTTTTTATAGGTTTTATAGGTCTTAGGACTGGTTTTCACAGTTATGACCATTGCAGCATCCCCATGGACACATGATCAAAATTCTGGTGCTTGAGAACTGGCAAGTAAAGGTAGTCCTTGACTTACAACAGTTCATTTAGTGACTGTTGAAAGTTACAAAATAACTCATGGCTGTTTTTCACACTTATGACCATTGCAGCATCCCCATGGCCACATGATCAAAATTCAGATGCCTAGCAACTGACTCCTATTTATGACGTTTGCAGTGTCCTGAGGTCATGTGATAACTTTTTACAACCTTCTGACAAGCAAAGTGAATGGGGATACCAGATTCACTTAACCACCATGTTACTAACTTAACAACTGCCACGATTCACTTAAAAACTCTGGCAAGAAAGGTCATAAAGTGGGGCAAACCTAAAACCTAACAAATGTCTCACTTAGTGACAGAAATGTTGGGCTCCATTGTGGTCGTAAGTCAAGGACAACCTGTATACCTAACTGTCCTGGGGTTACGTGATTACTATTTGTAACCTTCCTAACTGGGGGAAGCCAGATTTACTCATCCATCCTACGATTCGTTTAACAACTCAGTGATTCACTTATTTATTTTTATTTATTTATTTTTATTTTATTAAATTTATACCCCACCCTTCTCCAAGCGGACCCAGGGTGGCACACAGGAATATTAAAATACATACAAAAACACATAAAAATTTTAAAAAACTTATTTGATAAAAAACCCTGCGCTAAAACCAGATTAAAATCCCCAAAATTTAAAACTATCTAAAAGTCATTTTGGAGGTTACGCTAGGCCGGCTAGATGGAACAAATGTGTTTTTAAGCAATTGCGGAAGAGGCGGAGGTTGGAGATGGTGCGAAGTTCAGGGGGTAAGTCGTTCCAAAGGGCTGGGCCCGCCACAGAGAAGGCTCTCCCCCTGGGTGTCGCCAGTCGGCATTGTCCGGCCGACGGCACCCTGAGAAGGCCCTCTCTGTGGGAACGTATCGGTCTTAGGGATGTATGGGGCAGGAGACGGTCTCGCATGTAACTAGGTCCCGAGCCATGGAGCGCTTTGAAGATAGTCGTCAGGACCTTGAAGCGCACCCTAAAGACCACAGGAAGCCAGTGCAGCTCGCGCAGGATTGGTGTTATATGGGAGTGTCTAGGCGCTCCCGTAATCACCCGCACGGCTGCATTCTGGACTAACTGCAGCTTTCGAGTGCACCTCAAGGGAAGCCCCATGTAGAGAGCATTACAGTAGTCGAGTCGAGACGTCATGAGTGCTTGATTGACTGTGCGCAGAGCATCCCGGTCCAGTAAGGGGCGCAATTGGCACATCAGGCGTACCTGATGGAAAGCCCCCCTGGCCACGGCCGCCACATGGTCTTCCATGGACAGCCAGGAATCCAGGAGGACACCCAAATTGCGCGCCCTCTCCACGGGGGCCGGTGTTTCGCCCCCAATGGCCAGAGTTGGAGTAATCTGGCTGAACCGGGGTGCCGGAAGCCACAGTCACTCAGTCTTGGACGGGTTGAGCCTGAGTTTGTTACTATCCATCCAGATCCTTACGGCCTCCAAACACCGGGACATCACTTAATAACTCTGGCAAAAATAATAATAATAAATAAATAAATAAATGAGGCACAACTCATTTAACAACTGTCTTGCTTAGCAACAAAAATGTAGGGCTCAGTTGTAGCCGTAAGGGGAGCATGTGGTATTAGGGAAAGGGGGAATTAAGAGAGGAAGAGTACAGAAAATCGCTTCTGTGACAGGGTTTAAGCACTGAGTCATTGGGGCAAATACTGTGTCCAAAAGCGATATTTTCTATGTGTGTTTGATATATTAATTTCCTGTCCTCCCTCTTGCACTACTGAATCCAAACAAGTTTAATGGAGTACTGAGAGCTATTAACACAGAGCACCTATAAAGCCAGTTCACCCTGACATTATTTTACAGACCTAATTGGGCTGCCAGGTCAATAAAATGTCTCTGGAAAGGATCTTAAAATGCAATCAAGCCCATTAGAAGCCAAAATGCTAGCTTTAAACAGCGTGTACTTTTCATAAAATTTAAACTAATGAATTGTACGGTGGGACAACGTGTGCAGGAATGAGAGCACTAAAGCCGAAAATGCTACATTCTGTCCCCAACGTCTGAAGCTAATGAAGCCCACACTTGTCAGTGTCATGGAAGTATTTTCTCCCTTGGCAATATTAATTTGGGTAACGGGTCTGATCTCTCTGATAATTTCGTTTGAGGAAGAAGAAACGGTACCCATGCAAAAATGAGAAGTAAATAAACCAGAGCATAAGTATGGCAGAAATATCTTCACACTATGTTATTTACTTTTATTAAGGGCTAAATGAATAATTTGGATTTTTAGATAACTCACGTGAGGACGTCATGGGATTGATTAAAATGGAACTGCAACATTGGAGATTTTTAAGATGAGATTGGACAAGCATTTATCTGAAATGGTATAGGTATTCCTGCCTGAGCAGGAGGTTGGATTAGAAGACCACCAAGATCCCTTTAAATCTATTATTTGTTAAAGATACAATACAATAGCAGAGGTGGAAGGGACCTTGGAGATCTTCTAGTCCAACCCCCTGCCTAGGCAGGAAGCCTTATACTGTTTCAGACAAATCGCTATCCAACATCTTCTTAAAGACTTGCAGTGTTGGGGCTTTCACAACTTCTGGAGGCAAGCTGTTCCACTGATTAATTGTTCTAACTGTCAGGAAATTTCTCCTCAGTTCTAAGTTGCTTCTCTCCTTGATTAGTTTCCATCCATTGCTTCTTGTCCTGCCCTCAGGTGCCTTGGAGAATAGTTTGACTCCCTCTTCTTTGTGGCAACCTCTGAGATATTGGAACACTGCTATCATGTCTTCCCTGGTCCTTCTTTTCATTAAACTAGACATACCCAGTTCCTGCAACCGTTCCTCATGTTTTAGTCTCCAGTCCCCTAATCATTGTTTCATTAGGTTCAATATACAAGACACAATCTTTTTTTTTTTTGACCATGAGTCACAACTGCCCTTTGAAAAACTTGGCACTAACACAAAGAATTAAATAGAGCTATAGCAAACATTTAAGATTTGGCTCAATTTAATGTATTTTTAATTAAAATTAATTGCATTCCATCAATACGGCTACTCCCGTATGACTGGGAAACAGATTTCAGTTGCATCACAAATTAGATTTTTGTGTGAACTCTCTGAATAGTTCCAGACTCTGGAGTTGATAATACTTAGTCTTGACACTGAAATAAAGAAAATGAATGATTTGTAGAAAGTTCCCTGATGTAGTTGTTTTTAAAAAGACTCTGATGTTGGATTCGAGTTATCATTTTGCTTTCCCTGTTTGTATGTTAATTCTTCTTTCTTTCTTTTTTTAATAAAGCAGTTTTCCTATCAAGCCAACAAGTTAATCCTCTTATTGATGAATAAAAGATGAAGTCAGGTTTTTTTTAAAAAAAAATCTGTTGCTTAATAGTCTTCATGGTAAAATTGCCCGTTAATGAACTAGAATTGTTAACAGCAATTATTCCTCCTCTACTGAGAAACAAATAATAGTGTTTGTGTGTGTGAAAACTCCATGTTTGCATATGTTCCCAAAACACAAATAAGCAAACACATGCGCACATACACGCACACAATTTTGACTCCATGTTACAATTTCTACAAGTAATTAAAGAAGTGGAACAATGCATGCACTGGGTCTACTGCTAATGAGGAACATGAGTGGTGTTGTCTTTTCTCAAACTATTCCCATTTCAAAAGGCTCCATGTCGTCTCTAGAAGAAGCAGATACGGATCTGGCAAATTAGGCATGGTGTCTAAGAAATCCCAATCCAATAAATCCCTATTGACATGGACAAATGAACAAGATAAGGGGAAAAACAGGGAGGGCAGACTTTAGTTGGCTACATTTGATTTGATCTTTCCAGGCATGGATAGAGTAATCCAATTTTGTATACCTCTGAAGGCTAGCAACCAGGGTGTGCTACTGAGGTTGCAGATATATTATAGTAATTATTCCTTCCCTTAGGAATAGAATTGGGATAGTGCCAGAAATCAGTCATTTTCCCTGATATGTAGAATTTTATCATGTGTTGGGTGGTGTCATGTTTCCTTTGAAGTCTCAAGTTCACTGTCCAGGTGTACTTTTGGTTTCAGCCTTCTCATGTCCATTTTTTGCAGGGATAATCAGCTATGTGCATGATTGGCTTCAGGAATCTTGATGTCACATCTGGTTAATTACATACGCCTTAGCACCAATTTAGAGCAGTGGGTGGCAGAATAGGACAACTTGCCACAGCCAACTCACAGCAGCCAACTGACTGAAAACAACTCACCATGGCCAACTTGCTGCAGGACAACTCACCACAAGACAATTCACCACAGCCAACTCGCCGCAGAATAACCTGCCATGGGACAATTCAATTATTTAAAATAATTACAAATTATTTTGTTTTTTGTCATTTACACTTCATTTTGTCTCTCCTTTTGCATCTTTTCTTTAATGATTCTATTCCACAATTTCTTTGATATTGGTATAACTGTTGTTGTGTGGCGAGTTGTCCTGCAGCAAGCTGGCCATGCTGAGTTGTCCTATGGCAAGTTGGCCACAGCAGGTTGATGGTGGCGAATTGTCCCAGACCCAGTGGGCTGGGCTACAGATAGCGCTTCTTGTGAAATCCAACATGGAGATAACAGCTGAGTCAGAATTTTTAAGGGAGACTCTCGACCGTCCGGTCTCCAACCTTCACTTTTTAGCGAAGGTTGTAGAGAGTGTGGTAGCCCAACAGTTTCCATGACACCTGGAGGAAATTAATTATCTAGACCTGCGCCACTCCGGCTTCCGACCCCGTCACAGCACCGAGACGGCATTGGTCGCGTTGGTAGATGATCTCTGGAGGGCGCGGGATAGAGGATGTTCCTCTATCCTAGTCCTATTAGACCTCTCAGCGGCTTTTGATACCATCGACCATGGTATCCTATTGCACCGACTGGGGGGGTTGAGGCTGGAAGGCACCATATTACGGTGGTTCTCGTCCTACCTCTCTCGTCGGTCGCAATATGTGTTGGCAGGAGGGCAGAGGTTGGCCTCGAGACCCCTCTTATGTGGGGTTCCTCAGGGGTCGGTCCTCTCGCCCCTCCTGTTCAACACCTATGAAGCCGCTGGGCGAGATCATCCGTGGTTTTGGGGTGGGATATCATCTGTACGCTGATGATACTCAGCTGTACATATCCACCCCAGACCACCCCAACGATGCCGCCGAAGTGTTGTCCCGGTGTTTGGAGGCCGTACGAATCTGGATGGGTAGTAACAAACTCAAACTCAACCCGTCCAAGACTGAGTTGCTGTGGTTTCCGGCACCCCGGTTCAGTCAGGTAACTCCAACTCTGGCCATTGGGGGCGAAACACCGGCCCCCGTGGAGAGGGCACGCAATTTGGGTGTGGCGGCCGTGGCCAGGGGGCCATTCTATCAGGTACGCCTGATGTGCCCATTGCACCCCTTACTGGACCGGGCTGCCCTTCGCACAGTCACTCAAGCACTCGTGACATCCCGACTTGACTACTGTAATGCTCTCTACATGGGGCTTCCCTTGAGGTGCACCCGAAAGCTACAGCTAGTCCAGAATGTGGCCGCGCGGGTGATTATGGGAGCCTCTAGGTACTCCCACATAACACCTCTCCTGCGCGAGCTGCACTGGCTTCCTGTGGCCTTTCGGGTACGCTTCAAGGTTTTGACGACCATTTTCAAAGCGCTCCATGGCTCAGGGCCTAGTTATATGTGAGACCGTCTTCTGCCCCATACATCCCTTCGTCCGATCCGCTCCCACAGAGAGGGCCTTCTCAGGGTGCCATCGGCCGGGCAATGCTGGTTGGCGACACCCAGGGGAAGGGCCTTCTCTGTGGTGGGCCCTACCCTTTGGAACAACTTACCCTCCAAACTACGTACCATCTCAGACCTCCGCCTCTTCCGCCAGCGTCTTAAGACGCATCTTTTCCAACAAGCCAGCCTAACATAACCTCCCGTTTTGACCGTTTTTTTAGATAGTTTTATTTAAAACTATACAATTTTAGCACAGGGTATATTTAATATTTAATAGTTTTTTAAAATTTTGTACCTTTTGTTATATTTGTTATGTTTTTAAATTTCCTGTGCGCTGCCCTGGGTCCTTTTTGGAGAAGGTGCGGGGTATAAATCTGAATAAATCTAAAATCTAAAATCTATAATTTCTATTTGGGAAGAAAAAAAACTATTTTCAAGTCCAATGATCCTAACTCTCATCTAAATGTTAAAGTGGAATAAAGTACTTGATGATGGTCTGATACCAATGTTGGATATTCCAAAGCCAACATGCCCCCCCTTTTTTCCCTTTAAGACAGGGGTCCCCAACCCCCGGGCCGCGGACCAGTGCCGGTCCGTGGTTTGATAGGAACTGGGCCGCAGGGCCGGAGAGGAGGAGGAGGGAGGAGGGGGCAGCCCCCTGGGCAAAGCGCGCGCCAGATGCGGGAGAACGCAGGCACGGCCGTTCGCGCCGTTGGAGGCCCTAGAGGGCTGAGTGAGCCGACTCCCCCCATGTGCGCATGCGCATGCGCAGCCATTCATGCCGTTGGAGGCCCTAGAGGGCCGAGTGAGCCGACTCCTCCCTGCATGCGCATGTGCTGCCTGTTCCCCCTTCCCCCCGCTCCTCCTCTACGCCAGCCGGTCCGCAGAATTTTCTTTAAAATGAAACCGGTCCCTGGTGCAAAAAAGGTTGGGGACCCCTGCTTTAAAACATTTTATGGAAGTATGCCAAAAACAAACAAACAACCTCTTTCTAAATTAATTTCTTCCAGCTTTTTGTCATAATTAGAGCAATCCGGATAGACAAATAAAACCCAAAGTTTCACGAGAGTCTTTTGAACTGAGAAATTGGGAGTCAGCAATCCCATCTTAAATAGATTTTTTTTTAAAGATCTCAAATTGTCCTGAGTTGGCTTGGTTTGGGCTTCACCCAGAATGGCAGCACAGTTATATTTTTAAATTAACAAACTAAATAAAAATAAATTGAACATTCTCCATTAACAATAATTATTCCCTCACTTGAAAAGCAAATTAGTAACAATAACAGTATCATCATCATTAATGAGACTCCACATGTTGTGTGCATTTATCTTAATAACCTTTTTCTTTAACTACACAATTGTTTTTCTGTGCTGCAAAATCTTGCAAACACGACAACTCCAAAGAACAAAAGAATAATTGACTATAAAAATCTAATTATCTTGTATAATACTGATTGGTGTATAATGAAGTCATAAATATCAGGTCAAATAAGCCAGAACAATCTTTTCTTTCTTTTTTTTTTTTCTTTTCTTTTCTTTCTTTCCTTTCCTTTCTTTGTTTTCTTTTCTTATATGTAAAGAAAAGGGGGGAAATGCAAAGTTGGACCAGATGGTGTGCCTGAAAGGACAAAATTACCACATGGAGAATTGTCTATTTAAAAAAAAATTAAAAAGAGAAATTAGCTTTTTCTTTTTCTTTTGGAGTTCAAACATATGAGATCTCTTTGTGAAATAATTGGCAAAACCATATCATTTAAAATCCCATAGATACTAAAATGCCATTGTTTCACACTAGAGGTCACCACTAGTAAGAAAATATAATTGTAGCATCTTTTTATTTCTCTACCTTCTTGTTGAATCAATGCTGAAAGTCCCAATTTCCTAGAAAAGGGTTGAGATATCACATGGGTGAAAGACAAAAAGCTTTCTAGTCAAATTCACTGAGCAAACAAATATTTTAAAGAATTCCGAGTAAGTATTTTAAAATAGGGGGGTGGGTGTTAGAGCCCATTTTTATTCTTCATTTTTAAAGGACACTAATAGAAGTTGTAAGAAAGAGCTAGGTAGAGATGGCACACAGTATATATTCATTGTATTATTAAATTCCACTAGTCAAACTAGGTATTATAATAAATGTGTGTCTATCATTAGACATTTCTCCAGGCCCATTCTCCCATCTGAGTTTGCAATTTCATAAAAATCATGTGGGGCAGACCTCAAAAAACATAGTTATGTCAAATGCAATAGGAAGTAAGTTGTTCAAGACACTGTGGAAGGGAAACAAGATCCAAACCAGGGGTGAAATGCTACTGGTTCGGACAGATTCGCCTGAACCAGTAGTAAAAAGAATACTACCAGTTCGGACGAACTGGTATTTCTGACGATCAGCTGGGACGCGCAAGTTCCTGCTTTCTAGCTAATCTAAATCACATGACACAGAGGATTCTCCCCTCCCCGCTGTTCTACTTACCTTTCAGGTGTGCTTAGTAGCAGGCTATGCCCACCTGCCCGGATGTCATCACATCCACTTTTGACGCTCTGCACATGTGCGGAAGATCCTGCGCATGTGCAAAGGTGGCACATGCGCTCACATTTGCCAACTGGTAGCGAAGGTAAGTAGATTTCACCCCTAATCCAAACACCCAACTACCATATTTGTTAACATAGACATATTCAGCACCCATGTTCTAGCCATTCTCCAATGCATTTGAAAGCACATATATGAGAATAGGTGTGTATTGCATAATGCTGCATTATAAGCATCATGCTAAATTGCCTTATATTCCAAAATATAGGTATAGAAAAAAAGACTTGACGAATACAGGTAGTCCTTGAAGTATGTCCACAATTTAGCCCAAAATTTCCATTGCTAAGCAATACAGTTGTTAAATGAGTTGTGCCCCATTTCACTACCTTTTTTGACACGGTTGTTAAGTGAATCACTGAAGTTGGAAAGTGAATCACATTGTTAAGTGAGTCTGGCTTCCCACATAGACTTTGCGTGTCAGAAGCCAGCTGGGAAGATTACAAACGGTGATCACATGACCTCGGGACAGTGCAACTGTCATAAATACATACCAATTGCCAAGCATCCAAATTTTGATCATGTAGCTGCAACTGTCGTAAATGTGAAAATGGTCATACATCACTTTTTTTTTTTTGAAAAAAGTTTTATTGGGTTTTATAAATTTTTTACAAATAAGGTAAAAGGTAAGTGTTGACATTTTGAGAACTTTCTCGACGAAGTCATTGGCCTCTTCCGAGACTTCATAACAGAAAATAGATAATTCATTTAACATATATTTGTACTACAAAGTGGAGATAAATGCAAATATATCGTTGTAAGAAAAAACTGTGCTAGCAAACATATATAAACACCCAAACAATATTATATTATATTAAAATAAAGTCACTTTTGAGATCTAAGTCTTTTGACAATTGTATCTTCTTTTACCTGGCCCCCAGTGGGCGGGGCCGCGGCAGCCTCTGCTCCCCCATTTTCATCCTCCAGGATTGAGGAATGTTTTTCAAGAAAGGCTTGCACCTCTGCAATTGTTTTAATTCTTACTCTTCCCCCCTCCCAAAACAACAACATTCCCTCCGGCATCACCCACTTAAACCAGACCCCCTTTTTGAATATACATCACTTTTTTCAATGCTGTTGTAACTCCAGTCACTAAACAAATGGTTGTAAGTCAAGGACTACCTGCACCACAAATTTGAGTGTGCACTGTCAGAAACGGGTTACTATGGTCAAGGTTCTCCCATGATTTTATTGCATTGAACCACAAGCATGAAAGAAAGACCATAAAAAACATTGAATCAAAGTTTTAGAATCATGTATTCAGGACTGTGGCGTGCATATTAGAAGATATTCCCTTAAGTCAAGAGTCACCAAACTTGACAACTTCAAGACTTGTGGACTTGTGGTCTACAAGTCTTAAAGTTGCTAAGCTAAGACCTCTGCCTTAAGTAATTGTATGAAGCTTTCTTTGTAATAATGAGGCTATAACCATTTTTTTTCATCCCACAATTCCCAAAACTATGACTCAGATCCATCTGTACAGTGTCATCAGTAGTAGACTTTGGAGTGTAACTAGGGTGTGGGAGAACCAAATGGCCCCAACATACGGCTAGTCAAGGAACTGCTCCTTCTGATATTTCTTTATCAGGTCAAACAGATTGTGAGCTCCTGGGCAGGACCTGTCTATAACTTAGCAATTGTAGCCTCTTTTATATCAGCACCACATATGGAAAATTGTAGGCACCTTGTAAGTATTTAACAAGATTAAGATGTTGCAGGTTGAAATAGCCAAATGGGATGTGAGAATTCCACACCTTGGCCACACTGCAAGGGGCATTATGCCTTCCTCTTTGCATCTACTGTACCCCTCCAATATTAAAAGGGGACTGCTATTTGAAGCTAGTCAGATTTTTTTATTTTATTTTATTTTAATCACATTTATATCCCGCCCTTCTCCACAAGGACCCAGGGCAGCACACAGGAATTTAAAAGTATACAAAAACAATACAATAAACACAAAATTTAAAAATATATTAAATTAAATTATAATCCTATGCTAAAATCAAATTAAAATCCCCAATTTAAGATGAACAGAGGATCTGACAAGTCTCTTTTAGATCTACAATTATCAGAACTAATTTTTAAAATGAGAGTTGCCTAGAATTTCTGGAAGCTGCCCTTTTGCTTGATTTTCTTATAAAAAGATCGCAGCTATAGAGGTAGAGAAATCATCCTGCATGAATTTGAAAGTGTTCTCTTTTGTATTGTTCACTGTGATATAGGGCTGAGTGGAGATTCAGATATGGCTTAGTACAACCTTCCCATTGTTTATCCGCAATTCATAGCTCTGTGTAAAGCATTAAGTCCTATAGATAGAAATGGACAGTGTTCAGATCTAGGCTTCCTGAGACAGTAAAAAGCACACAATTAGTTCCAAAGACTCTCTTTTTATTTCAACGGATGTGAATTATGTTCATTCACAGCCCGTAATGAGTCACAAATAGTTTGTAAAGAGCCGGACAGAAGTCTGCCACAATCCTTTGGGATAAGGCTGATAAGCACCCACCTTTATCTACCTTGAAATTCTGCCAAAGACCTAATTGCTAATTAGTTTTGCAAGGCCACACAGAGCACAGAGTCAAAACGGAGCTTCAGAATTTAAACCGACCAGAACGAACAAAGTTGCTTCCTGCAAAGGCTTACGTGCCTTTGCTCCTCCTTTATGTCTTATGGGAGGGGGCGATCATCTCCAAGCCTTACTCCGAGTCGCCCTTTTTTTGTCTTAATTGTTCTTTCCTTCTGGCAGCTCTGCGCATGTGCGCACTGGGAACAGGCTTCCTCTGTTCTTCTGCCTCACTGATTTCCAACTCTGGAGGCTCTGGAGGCAGCACATAACTCCCAGATGGCCATGCCCCCCTACTCTGCCTCCGATGCAGACCCCTCGTCCAAGCCTTCCCCAGATTCCAGGACTAGAGTTACCAATCTGGTACCGCCCCAGGCGCTTGATGGACCCAGATGGGTTCCAGACAGCGCTTGGGCCATTTCCTGTACCCCTGACCCGCGCCCCGATGGAGGACCTCACGGCCGCATGGAACATGGGAGCCTTGGAGCGGCCTCTCTTGCGGCGGCGAACCACCCTGGCTCCTTGGTTCACTGAGGAGCTGCGGGTGATGAAACGCCGCAAGAGATGCCTAGAGGGAAGATGGAGGTCTACCCGCTCTGAATCTGACCGGACACAGGTAAGAGCCCATTTACGGACTTACATTGTGGCGCTGAGAGTGGCCAAACGTCATCATTGGGCCACTCTCATAGCATCCGCAGAAAACCGCCCTGCCGCCTTGTTTGGGGTGACCCGCTCCCTCCTTCAACAGAGGGAGCGGGAAGCCCCGCTACAGGTTAGAGCAGAGGAATTTGTGACTTTTCTGCAGGAGAAAACCGCTCAGATACAGAGTGAGCTAGCCCCCATTCATGGCCCAGTGGGATGCCACGAGAGAGATCTTGTTTGGGAGGAGTTTGACTCCGTTGCTTCCGAAGATATGGACAGGCTACGTGGGCGACTGCGAGCCACCACATGTTTATTGGACCCGTGTCCCTCCTGGCTTGTACTGGCATCCTGGGAGGTGACACGAGGCTGGCTCCAAGAGGTTGTCAACGCATCCTTACGTGAGAGTTCCTTGCCCGCTTCCCTAAAAGAGGCTATGGTGAGGCCCCTCCTTAAGAAGCCCTCTTTGGACCCAGCTCTTTTAAACAACTATCGTCCAGTCTCCAACCTTCCCTTTTTGGCGAAGGTTGTTGAGAGTGTGGTGGCACAACAGTTTCCCCGTCACCTGGAGGAAATTGAGTATCTAGATCCGCGCCAGTCCGGCTTTCGGCCCGGGCATAGCACCGAGACGGCATTGGTCGCGTTGGTAGATGATCTCTGGAGGGCCAGAGATGGGGGATGTTCCTCCATCCTGGTCCTATTAGACCTCTCGGCGGCTTTCGATACCATCGACCATGGTATCCTATTGCATCGGCTGGGGGGGTTGGGGGTGGGAGGCACCGTTTTATGGTGGTTCTCCTCCTACCTCTCTGGCCGATCGCAATTTGTGTTGGCAGGAGAGCAGAGGTCGACCCCGAGACCCCTCACATGTGGGGTGCCTCAGGGGTCGGTCCTCTCACCTCTCCTGTTTAATGCATACATGAAGCCGCTGGGTGAGATCATCCGTGGTTTTGGGGTAGAGTACCATCTGTACGCTGATGATACTCAGCTGTACATATCTACCCCAAACCACCCCAACGATGCCGTAGCGGTGATGTGCCAGTGCCTGGAAGCCATGCGGATCTGGATGGGAAGTAATGGACTCAGGCTCAACCCGACCAAGACCGAGTGGCTGTGGTTTCCGGCTGCCCGATTCAACCAGCTTTCTCCAACGCTGGCCATAGGGGGCGAAAATCTTGCCCCTGTGGATGGGGCGCGCAATTTGGGTGTCCTCCTGGATACCCGGCTGTCTATGGAAGAGCAAGTGACAGCCGTGGCCAGGAGGGCGTTTTACCAGGTTCGCCTGGTTCGCCAATTGCGCCCCCTATTGGATCGGGACGCCCTTCGCACAGTCACTCATGCCCTCGTGACATCCCGACTGGACTATTGTAACTCTCTCTACATGGGGCTTCCCTTGAGGTGCACCCGGAGGCTTCAGTTAGTTCAGAATGCAGCCGCGCGAGCAATTATGGGGACCACTAGGTTCACCCATGTTACACCGCTCTTGCGCGAGCTGCACTGGCTGCCTGTTGTCTTCCGGGTGCGCTTCAAGGTGTTAGTTATCATCTTTAAAGCGCTCCATGGCTCGGGACCTAGCTATCTGCGGGATCGGTTTCTGCCCCATACATCCTCATGGCCTATTCGCTCCCACAGAGAGGGACTTCTCCGGGTGCCATCTGCTAGACTTTGTCAGCGGGCGACGCCCAGGGGAAGGGCTCTCTCTGTGGCGGGCCCGGCCCTCTGGAACGACCTTCCCCCTATATCAGAACGACCACGGACCTCCGCTCCTTCCGTATGAAACTGAAGACCCATCTTTTTCGACTGGCCGGCCTTGGATAGTCTCTCGGTCTATAGATTTCAAATGTATTTTTAAATGGGATTTTAGTCAATAATTTTAGCACGGGATAAATTGTTTAATTGTGTTTTAAGTTATGTACTTTTGTATTTATTGTTCTTATTGTTTTATTTTTCCCTGTGCACCGCCCCGGGTCCCTGTGGGGAGAGGGAGCGGTTAATAAATTCGATTATTATTATTATTATTACTAGCCCATGTTCCTCCCCAACCTCCTCACTGTCCGACTCTGCTGCCAGCTCCGCAGGCCAACCGTGGACCAAAACAGAGGGTCCAAAACCAAATAAGTATATTCAAGAGCTGGAATTTTAACTCAGATTCCCAAAAAAAGCACATTAAACTTTTCCTCCATAGCATTATTATGAAAGCTCACCAAAACACAACATTTTGTTGACTGTCGGTTTCAACACATCTACAAATGGCATTTCAATCGACTTTTTTTCTTACATCTCCAATCAAATAAGAAACAAAGAACAATCAAAATGTAAGACTGCGTATCATAATCTAACACCCCACAGTAAGTTCATGAGCTGAAATAATAAGAAGCAGATGCCTTCTCTTTATTATTATACCTGTGGTTACCCTCCTCACTCAATATAGAGCCTTTCAGCAGAAAACGGTCATTCATGAAAGCGATGTGCTATAAAATGCTCAGACCTGAAAATTTGAGCACATTGAACAAAATGAAACTGACAAGATCAAGCCACTGTGTTTTGGTTACTATAATTCTGGATGGCTTAAAATGATAAATGAGCCAAACCACCTTGGAGAGTCAGTGAACCATAATAACTACCATTTCCCTGAATACTCTAGACAATTACCCATCTGGCAGTCTTGGAGTTTTCTAGCTTTCCTTGGATAGGATGTTCATTGTATAAAATGGATGGTGTGTGTCCAAGCTGAAATGCTGACTTATGAATTGTGTCACATGGTTTCGGCAAGGAGTTGCTTGTCTGTGGGATATAGACTATTCCTCTAATAATGTAGACAGGACTCACCTCCTCCCCAGCAAGAAAAAGAAGAGAACAAATATGTGATATAACAGGAGAACATTCATGTTTATTTGATATGTAGTGCTTGATATGTCTGAGTAGGCTTTATCCTTGAGAAGGGAATAATGTAGCAAAAGTAGCCAGTCACTGTGCTATTTATATAATATAAAAGAAAAGATTGATAGTTTTCTTACAGACATTTCATTACCAAACAAGGTAACATCATCAATGCACATCAGTGGTGTGATTCACTTACCTTCCCTACCAGTTCGTAAATGTGAGCGCATGCACAAATGGTCACATTGGGGTGGGTGGGCAGAGCCTCCTGCAGCTGCTGCTACCGGTTGACCCAAACTGGAGAGAACCAGCTGAATACCACCTCTGGTACACATGATGAGAGCACCAAGCATTACCTAGTTTGATAATGAAACATTTACAAGAAAACCACCAAGTCTAGAGAGGACCTCACTATAAAGGACTACTATGACCAGGAATGGACAACCTAAAGGTCATAATAAATAGTCTCTCTGTCTATAGATTTTAAATGTATTTTAATGGGTTTTAATTTTTTAGCACGGGATAGCATTGTTTAATTGTGTTTTAATGTATATATTTTTGTATCTATTGTTTATATTGTTTTTAGTTCCTCCTGTGCACCGCCCCGGGTCCCTGTGGGGAGAGGGAGCGGTTAATAAATTCAAAGTTATTATTATTATTATTATTAAATAGACCCAGAGCTTCTGCTTTTTACTCACTTTGATTTTAAAAGGGAATATTAAATTCTTTTGGGTTTTTTTTTCAAAGCTATATTGTTCTTGTTGCTGCTGCTGTTTTATTAGTTTAGTTAGTTTAGTTTAGTTTATTGGTTTTTTATACTGCCCTACTCCCGAAGGACTTCGGGTGGTGTATAGCCAAAATAAAAACAGATATATAAAAGTTAAAAGAAAGCTTTTAAAAGACATAATTAAAATATTGGCCGAAACGTGGAAAAACCCCAAACTAACCCTAATTAAAATAATAAAAATTTACATTTAAAAATTTAAATTTAAAAATGTAAAAATCCTGTTTTATGCCAGCCCGGCTTGTTGAAAGAGAAAGGCTTTGAGACCACAGCGGAAGGTGCATAGGTCAGGGATAGTTCTTAATTCCAGACGCAATTCGTTCCAGAGGGCAGGTGCTCCCACGGAGAAGGCTCTCCCCCTGGGTGTCGCCAGTTGACATTGTCTAGCCGACGGCACCATGAGGAGACCCTCTCTATAGGAGCGTACAGGCCGGTGGGAGGCTCTCGGTGGCAGAAGGTGATCTCGTAGGTACCCAGGTCCTAAGCCCTGGAGCGCTTTAAAGATGGTAACCTACACCTTGAATCGCACCCGGCAAACCACCGGAAGCCAGTGCAGCTCGCGCAGGAGGGGTGTTACATGGGAGGGTCGCATCGCCCCCATAATTACCCATGCAGTCGCATTCTGGACCAGTTGAAGCCTCCGGGTGCTCTTCAAGGGGAGCCCCATGTAGAGAGCATTGCAGTAGTATTAAACTATTAAGTCTAATTCATGATTAGTTTTCATGTTCCTTATACCAAAACCACATCGCAGGAACATCTACAGAAGAGTTAAGATGGCAGCAATAACTTCAAAAATAAATAAATGGGGGAAATAGTACTTAAAACACCACAAGTTGCAAACAGCTGGTCCCAATTACAAAATGGATTTGTTATTGGTTACACAAAGGATTGTGTAAAGAAGGGGGATAAAAGAGTATTATGGAAGCCTTCTACCTGAAAGTGGAATAACTGAGCCATGCATCAAGCATACATACTTATTGGAAGGTCATTCCATGCCTGCCAATTTTTACTTAAAAAGAAACCAATCAGACCATAGCGGAGAAAAAAATTCAATGAGAGGAAAAGCTTACAAAATCTTCATTTTGTGCATTGTTGTTACGGACAGACCAGAGACTAGATTATTAATGTTTGACATTAGAAAGTAGGATAAACTATTGTAATGTCAAAGAATGCTCATTTCCTAATTCATAAAAGTCAGGGAATAGCCACAGTCTAACTTCTAACTATTTTCATAAATGATGTACACGAACGCCAGACTCACCAACATAGTTGTTACTATAATCTTAACCCAATCACCACTAACTATTTTGGGAATACAAAATCTCTAACCGCTTTCTCTATGAATTGCGTAGTGTCCCCTGAGCCTTTACACAAGGACAATACAAGACTTTTTGACTTTCCTGTTGGCCAGGCATGCAGCAGTAGGAATGACTTGGGCACCATGGTCAACCAGTGTTGGGAGGTATTTTCTGGGATGTTTGGTTTTGGCAGTGAATTTTGTAATGGAAAGCTTGCAATCCAGTTGTCCAGATTTTTGCAGTACATATTTGGTACTCATAGGTGGAGTTTTATGTAAACATTTATCGGCAACTGTAGGTTTTAACACAATATACATAAAATTACAGCAACCTTCAAAACATCCCCTTTAATATTAATAACACTGATTGTCAGGATGTGCTTTTTTAGCTTCCTTGCAGTCATTACAAACAAGGCAACTTATTTCATTGCATGTTTGTTTTCATCAGACAACAAAAAAGATAGATTTCCCCCCCTCTAAAATAGATTGATTCAATTGTATTAACAAGGGTGTAATGCGGGGGTCATATCATAATGATTTTTCAGGGAGCATCTCTTGATAGAAGATGCCGGCTAGGTAGGCTTGAAAGTGTCTTCCTTTCCTGTCTGTAACAGCTTGATTGTCTGTATTTACATAACAGTATATATGGAAGTGATTGTCCAGTGTTGCAGGAGTAGGGGGGCTTCAGCGGGTAGGCTCTTTGGTACAAATCTGAACCATCCACATGTTGCTTTCTTTTCCTGTCCCAAATGTCAGAGTTGCCCTTCCAAACAAAACAATACAGATTGGCAATGACAACAGCTTGTCGTCCTCTGGAACACATCTTCATTTGCATGAGGAGGGCATTCAGCGTGTCTCCTCCAGTAGCTCATTTATTATAGTGCTGAGCACATGTTGGGGCTTGCTTTCAAAAGCCAGCTGCACGCAAAGACAGTGTTTCATTTCTTGACACCATTAATTGGGTTATGAGTCAGAGCTCTAATGAAGACAGGTTATCGTGTCTCTGTGCAACTGTCTTGGGAGACAGGCCAAAGCCACCCAGGGAGGGGATTTAGTTAGCCTCACATTGTTTATCAGGCAGTCGAGGTCACTAGATAAATGGCCAGAGCCATCCGATGTTTCTGTGGGCAACTTTTTAATGATCCTGTGGCCTCAAATGGATCTCGGATGTCCCTGAAACCTTCACCCTGGGAAGCCTTGTTAACAAACAGAGGAGTAAAATGAAGAGAAAAACAAGTAGACCAGAATAAATAAAATGGTGTTGTCTGAGGAGACTAAACAAAGAGTGTTTTAAAAGCCTCTAACTGTGGTGTGGCCTCTATCAGCACATGCTTTGTTTACAATTATTGTCAGCAAGTGACAGCATTACTAGTACCTTTTCCTAATGATGGACCAAGCACATCATAATATGGCTCTGATTTAGAAAAGTCTTGTTCAATTTCTTCATTTTTCCAGCATTATCTAAGAATACTCTTCATCTCAAAGAAATATCACTGTTCCCCATTGACGATATAGAATCATAAAATCATAGGGCTGGAAGGAATCTTGGAGGTCTCCTAATCCAACCCACTGCCCAGGTCAGGAGTCCTTATACCATCCCAGAAAACAGCTGTCCAAACATGTCTTGAAATTCTGCAGCAATGGAGCACCAACGAGTTTGGGTGATAAGCTGTTCCACTGACTAGTCCTTCTCCCTGTCAGAAAAATTCTTCTTAGCTCCAGGTTGGATCTTCCTCTGATGAGCTTCCATCCATTGCTTTTTGTTCTGCCTTCAGGTGCTTTGGAGAATAAATTGACCACTCTTCCCTGTGAGACAGAAACCAACATCCAAAAATCTTATAGGAGCAGATGTTAGAACTGATACTTCTCAAGAGCTAACCCAGCCATCTAAGACCATAATAAAGAAATGGGGGGGGGGATATCTCAGATTCTGAGTGCTGATTTAGAGTGTCTTATATTTTGCCTTACATTACACTTTTCATTACCAAATAAACTGAAGTGAAGAGAGCACATCTGTTTGAGTACATAAGGCCATAGCAATCTAGTTCTCATACCTGATAAAAGAATGTAGAGAAGTTTCAGGAAATTTTGAGTAGTTCGGAGTAGCAGAAATTTTGAGTAGTTCGGAGAACCAGGAAAGACCACCTCTTACTGGTCCCACCCCCCTCTACTCTCTGCCTCCCAAGTCCCAGCTGATCAGAAGGAAATGGGGATTTTGCAGTAACCTTCTCCTGGAGTGGAGTGGAGTGGGAATGGAGATTTTATAGTATCCTTCCTCTGCCACACCCACCAAGCCACGCCTACCAAACCATGGTCACCAAGCCACACCCACAGAACTGGTAGTAAAAAAAAATTTGAGTCCCACCACTGAGCAGAATGAAAAGGTAAATAGCAAAACTATGGAAAGTGATTGGCCCCTCATCAATCCTTTTCTATTTATCACAACAGGACTTGATGACTAAAATATTTGATTTTTGCTTATCTAATCTCACAGCTACTTTTCAAATATCCCATGGATGAAAAGAGCCATTTGCCTTTCCAATTTTGCTCTTCTAAGAAGTTTAAATCAAGAGCTGAGTACCTTGCAAGGAAGAATATCTAATATCACTGTCTCCAATCAAGGTTAAGAGTTCGGTATTTGCAATTTAACTTGTTTTGAAAGGAATGGAAAACTATACCAAATGGACCACAATCAGTCAACAGTTAAGGAATAGATATATCAATTAAGTTATATTTGATGAATCTGATTATTTTAAGTTGTTTAGTACATTACTTTAGCATATTGTGGCAATGGCATTTGCTTCTGAGCCCTACTAGTACGAAAGTATTCTTCAGTATAGTACATAAGGATATTTCACCGAGACAATACTGGAAGAGCAGTATCAACACAAAATTGTTAATCTAACCTACTGGGCTACATTATAATAGAGTGTCTGGCTAGTTTTTGGTATCCAAACAATAAACAGTAATCTTCACAGACTTGATTACTAGATGAAGGTGCCGGTGAAAAGTGGGTAACAAACATGCACGCTAGAGTCCACATGACACTAGCCCAAATATTAAACAATCTTATGATAATGTCATAAATTAATATTTTTCCTGCTTAGTCTAACACGGAGCCAACCTTATCATCCTTAGGAGTTTTCATTCATTATTGATAGATTCCCAGGTTATGCTGTATATGGCGGATAGCGGAACTACCAGAAATAAATTTTATTGGCTACTCATCTGCCATCCTGTATCTTTGAAATTTTACCCTCCCCTTCTTTTCCACAAAAACAATATATTTTGCTAGCCTGACAGAAAACTATAAGAAAGAGAGCAGCATATCATGATTCCAGCAAGACATTATATCCATATAGCAAGGAGTGACTTAGAGAAAGGCCTCAACTATGGGATATTTCAAACTTCTGGAATCTGAGCATTCATATGGATATAAGGTAAAGGTAAAGATTCCCCTCACACATTTGTGCTAATCATTCCTGACTCTAGGGGGCGGTGTTCATCTCCATTTCAAAACCAAAGAGCCAGCGCTGTCCGAAGACATCTCCATGGTCATGTGGCCGGCATGACTAAATGCCAAAAGCTCACGCAACGCTGTTACCTTCCCACCAAAGGTGGTTCCTACTTTTCTACTTTCCTTTTTACATGCTTTTGAACTGCTAGGTTGGCAGAAACTAGGAGAAGTGACAAGAGCTCACTCCGTTATGCAGCGTTAGGGATTTTAACCACCGAAGTGCCAACATTTCTGATCGACAAGCTCAGCATCTTAGCCACTGAGCCTCCATGTCCTTCATTCATAGGGTTATACAAAGTATCATTTATATAGTCCAAATGTAATCAATGGAAAAGAAAACACTGTCCTGTCCATTTGGGATACCTTTTCCCAAAAGAGTCAAATCAATAAGATTTTAATTCAATTCTTCTGTATGAATTTTCCTGCCATAGAAAGTTGTCCATACTGCCTGTGTGGCTGGGCTCCACCTAATAGAGGTATTTCGTTTATTGTTGTATTTATGGCCTTCTTTTCTCCTCCCTATCATTAGAATGCAGGTAACTCCTCCAGACATTCCTGCAAGGTGTGCTAGACAATGTGATGATCACTATCTCACAGTAATTCAGGGAGCTTCCATGGCTGAGCAAGGTTGCCTTTCTCCTTTGAGTGGAACATTACAGTGCCTGTCAACGGCAGCACAGTTAATGGTTATAGTTGCACAGGGCCCAATCAGTCCTTGTTAGACGTGCCTGCAAAGACAGCCTCACATGTGTGTGCAGCGTTCCACAGGAAAACATTGTACTCATCCTTTTAGATTTGAATAAAGAAATAAATGGTGCGGTGTTGATAACGCTCCATTACAGATTTGTCAAGCATTTGCACAATGTGAGAGAAAGGACGGGCTGTCCCTTCTTAACTTCTCCCTTGCTGCCTCCCACGGTAACTGTTCATTGCTCTGATGCACAACAATGATTACACCGCCAAAGTAGTCGCAATTCATCTAACTTTAATGACAGGCAATTCACACTGATTTGCCACCAGCTCCCGGGGTCCTGCATCTGGGTTTTGCAGGCAGAGAAAATGAGGGGGGGGGGGAGAGAGAGAGGAGGCGGGATCAGGCTTGCTCTCCTTCCCTATCCTGGAAGTGGAAAATAACTTGCTTTCAGGGAGATCGATTTGACAGTCTTGTTGTGGCTCAGCCACTGAGCTGCTAACTACTGTTGGAGGGCGGCCAGCCTGGTGCTATCCAAGCACCCTTTTGCATTGCCACTGCAATCATTGTCCTCCGAGAGTCAAATTAAATGCTCTGCTAAGTGATGATTTGCAGTGAAAGTGGCTTAGATTAACTTGATGGCATCCAGCTTGATCCAGGCTTAAATGTTTCTGGGCTCACTTACCCGTCACCAGAAATCACAGTGTTTTGCCCTGAGATTAACTCTCTTTGACACAGCAAACAAGCACACCATGTAACATTTAAGGGAATAACTTGAAAGGGAAAAGAGACCAAAAGGCATAATTACCCAAGGCAAACTGTTTTGTTCATTCAGTGATTACAGTGGCTTTAAAGACTTATAATTTATCATGGTATAGAACAATTTAAATCCCAGTTGTGTTCAGCTGTGCGACTGAAATATCCCCTCCCTCCCCTCGCACACTTCCCTTTGATGGACTAGTCTCTTAACATCATGTTGATTCAGAGATGGCATTACAATGGTTTTACCTTTGCATTAGGTTTCAGTACACACACATACAAAAGCAAACAGTTTAATGACTCCAAATGGGTGTAATTTCTTTCAGGTTCAAGTATCAGTTTGCTTGTTTTGCTACTGCTAATCACCTCTTAAACAAACAATTGCTTTATCTATGTACTGTGCCTCATTTCACTTTCAAATTATGTGTGTGTTTCACTCCTAACAGCTTATTATGATCTATAATTAACAATTTTGCTGAAAGCCGAGCTTTGCATTGAAGAGAGACCACATGTTTGCTGGGAAGCTCTCAGAGCAGAGGGCCTCTGGTTTTACAAAACTGACAATTGAGAAGGTGGCAGGAGCATCCTTGCTTTGTCGTGCCAGTCAGGAATTCAACAGGTTTAAGAATAACTAACCGAACCATAAGTAGAAAGGAAGTTATATTTCTGGGAAAGAGGTTCACTATGACTATTTTGGACAGACTAAATGATCCATTTCCTAAAAATCTGATCTGGTCTTTGACTTGAGCCATTATTACCAGGTGCTTTATACTGGTTCCATTTGCACAGGGATACATTTCCTAAAGCAGTGATGGCTAACCTTTTTTGGCTCGCGTGCCAAAAGCAGGGGAAGCACTGGGGGTTGTGAGGTAGCGTGCCACATCCATAATGCTAAGTGCGTGACCTTCTGCTTTTGGCGTGCTTTTTTCGCCCTCCCCAGGCTCCAGAGGCTTTCTAGGAGGCTGAGGAGGGCGAAAACAGCCTCCCCCCCCCCAATCTCCAGAGGCTTCAGGAGCTTCCCTGAAGCCTCCAGAAGGCCAAAAATGGCCTCAAAAGAAGGCCTAAATCAACTGGCCAGCTCTCACAAGTGCGCTGAGGCTGGCAGGACAATGCCTCGCGTGCCCTAAGAAATGGTTCCGCGTGCCACCTGTCGCACCCGTGCCATAGGTTCGCCATCACTGTCCTAAAGACTTGGTTTGGTCTGAGATTCTTCCCCATCAATTACATGGCTATTTTGCCTCTATTGGAACTGAAATTTGAGCAGAAATACTGAAACCATAGCAGATGTAGATGGAGATATTTGCCTATCTCGCCTCCTTGATTTCCATGCTCTTTGGGGATATGCTAATTAAAGACCAGGAGGGAATTTGCACAAAAGCACCTATGCAAAAATTTAGGAAGTCACATCTGAGGACCTTCGTAGGACCTTACTGCCTGTAAAGATGATGTTTTAGTTCTCATCCAGGAAACTTCATCAGTTCTGACTTCAGAAGCTTCGTGGGTGAGAAGCAAAACATTTTCATCTTCAAGAAATAAACACGGTCCAGCTGCCTTTGGAAAAAGCACCTTTGAGACCTTCATGATTCTTGAATATAAGAATATTCAACTGGGTCCCCCGGGTTGAATATAAATCCAAATGCATATTGACTGCTCTCTGGACCTTTCAGTGACTTTTAAGACCATCTATTATAATCAGTTTTATCCTGATTCTGTTTATACCTGAATGGACAACTTCAGAAGATGGTGCTTAGCGACTTATGATTTTACTTTGGAAAGTTCTATAATCCACATGCAGTTTGACAAGTTTATGAAGCTTTTGAGTTACACCACAGAGAGATTTAGAGTGAAGGATTATTATTCCTATGGTTATCATATGCAACGTCATCTATATCAGGGGTCACCAACCTTTCAGACCTCTGGGACCACTAAATTCATAATTTTAAATCCTGCGGACCACTAATATGATCTGCCTAATGACCAGCTGGGTGGGCGTGGCTAGATGGTCATGTGGCTGAGTGAGCATGGCCAATTCAATTTCACTCACATCAAGGGGCACCTCACCAGCCTTTACTTGCCCCTCCTCTCCCAGCCACACCTCACCTTAGGGCCCCAACAGGAAGCAGTTGCTGGAGCTAAGAAGCCACCATGAGAAAGAGTTGGCAAAACAGCTCCGTTCAAATTGGATCTGACTAAGAAGGAAGCTCAGTAGAAGCACCTCACTGAGGACTACAAGCATGGGCTTTCAAAGCAGAGGGAAGACCTGTGGGAATGGAAAACCAGGTACTGGCATCTGGAGGCTCAGTGGGCTGAGATGGTCAGCCAGTTACAGGCTATGATGCAGTCCCACTGGAACAAGGTCCTCTGACTCTTGGCCACCAGTAGCACTTCCCTGCAGCTTTGCCCAAAGCCCTGCACCAGGAAGCTGAACCAGACCCCAAGTCAGAATTTCTTCCCCCCTCTGACCCACACAAAAAGATTCCGAAAGGAGAGACTCTCTGCAGCAACACAAATATTCATTGCATGTATCCAGCCAGGGGTGTAGTTTGAGGACCCCTGATTTAGTGCAATATAAAAAATGCTAATTTTTCTGTGGACCACCAAAATCTTCTCGCAGACCACCAGTGGTCCATGGACCACCAGTAGGTGACCACTAATCTATATTCTCTTCATCATAACTAGGCATGGAAGTATCATGTTTGGCCATGGTAATGGTTAGGCGCTAGCAACAGAAACGCAATCCAAGCAGAGCAGAAGTGCTGTTGAGGATAACAAATGCTCAATTATTGAATTTCTAGCTGAAGCACGCTTGAACCATCTTTGCCATTAAATGCACAAATGTCCAAATGGTCATTAAGATCCTTGAACCAGCTTAGGCTGGTACACCATTTAGGCTTTTCTTGAGCAGATAAATCCTTGCAGCAGGAATGTATGTCCTGATAAAACTCGTGATTAAATACCTGCAATGGGATTGCCATTAAAGACGAGCTGAGAACATTGATAAGGTGAAAATACTTCAGCAATATTGTCCAGAGTGGGGCAATATGAAGTTATTATGACAGTCTTATATAATTTTCACTAGTTCCAGGTTCATTTTGGGTCCCAGTTCAAAGTGCCAATATAAATCCCTAAAGCTCTGGATGGCTTTGAATTACAATATTTGAAAGAATGCATGTTCTCATGCGTTCCTGTTTGAACCCTAAGATCATAAGGAAGATCATAAGATCTTCTCTGCTATGATATGACCAACAGATACCTAGGTCCCAGCCGTCGTAGCAGGGTGCTTGATCATTGAACTGCCTTCTTTGGTGATGTACACCTGTAGCCCTTTTTGTCTTTCTATTGTCAGACACAAACTTTTAGTTTCTTCAGGCAATTTGATCCATTGACGTATTGATTTTAAATGTATTTCTGCGTAGGAACTTATTTGCTATTCATAAGACTGCAGCTTTCATTGCCTTATTATTTACCATTTTTGAGCCATATATTTCAATTGCTGTATTTTGCTAGGTATTTTAATATGGGTAGAATTTTGCTTGATCG
>CM077644.1:179707461-179712461 GCA_039707465.1 Rhabdophis nuchalis
TACATCTTGCTCGGTTATTGGCTTGAGTTTTTGACAGATGGTTTCATTTCACCAGGAAAGATTCATCCAGACACTGATTTTCAAGTTATCATAGCTGGGCTGAGAAAGCCTGGGAGTACCAACAGAGAAAACACTATAGCCACAGGATCTTCTCCATACGCTTCAGGGGAAAGTAATCCTTAGCAGAAGCTCGTATTTTAATCCAGTTGGTGGATATATGAGAGTGAGGCAGATCCAAAATTCATGCTCATTCCATCCATAATTAGAATTATAGGTTCCACTTCCTACCCACAGCTGTAAAGCACAATTTATCTGTGAGCCTCCTTCCCCCACCCTATCCCTTCCTCTTTTCCTTTCTGTGATGTAGCAGCCTATCTCTAAAATGGCTGTAAACCTTTGCTAAATCCCAGTACTTGAACATTCCCAGAAGGGTACTTAACTGCAAAGTCTTAGCTCCATCACAAACGTCTTCATAATATTGTTTTCTAAGTCACAGGTGCTAATTAAGCACAGCTGGGCCTACATCACCACAGCTCAACTGTGACAAATATGCCAGCAAGAAATAATCAATTATCATTCATCACTAAATCCTTTTACTGATTTTTTTTAAATGGCTTTTGCTTTTGTGATTCATTCCCAGCTTCCCGAGACTTTCAGCTTCCATACAGATTTGGATTCCAAACAGGCAGACTTGCATTCTTAACGTTAAAAAATGATAACAATAGCAACAGCACATATATACATATACTACTTCACAATGCTTTACAGCCCCCTCTAAGGGGTTTACAGAATCAACATATTGCCCCCAATAATCTGGGTCCTCATTTTACTGACCTTGGAAGGATGGAAAGCTGAGTCAACCTTGAGCCTGTGAGATTCGAACTGCTGAACTACTGGCTGCCAGCAGTCAGCAGAAGTAGCCTGCAGTACTCATTCTAACCACTGTCCCACCATGGCTTCCATTGAGTTGAGCTTAAGATGACATCTGTAAACACTTTCTGGTAGCATATTTATCACAGCTTCTTTTCATTCATTTATTTGCCAATCTATCCAATAGTCCTAGGAAACCCCAAGAGTTCCCCATCCAGATACTAAGCAGTGTATACATTACAGGCAGTCCTTGACTTACAACACTTCACTTGGTGGCCGTTTGAAGTTACAACAGCACTGAAAAAAGTGACTTATGACCATTTTTCACACTTATGACCATTGCGGCATCCCCATGGTGGTCATGTGATTTACATTCGTATGCTTGGTAACTGGTTCATATTTATGATAGTTGCAGTGTCCCAGGGTCATGTATTCCCCTTTTGTGGCCTTTCAACAAGCAGTCAATGGGGAAACCAGATTCACTTAACAACCATCTTACTAAATTAACAGCTGCAGTGATTCACTTAATAACTGTGACAACAAAAATTGTGAAATGGGGCAAACTCACTTAACAAAGTTCTCATTTTGCAACACAAATTCTGGGCTCAATTGTGGTCGTAAGTTGAGGGATTCCTGTATTTGGCTTCTAAGATGGGCCAAGCACTTCCAATTTCCTGAGGCTCCTTCATATAAAACCATATTTTTTTCAAAATAAAACGACAGGGTGACGTTTACAGATAGAGATGCATATTCAGTGGTAGAATCACGAATAAACGATATTGTTGGTGGGACAGAGGGAATTGGAATCTAAAAGGAACAAAATTCATTATGTGGTTTAAGGTGTTAGCTTTCTGAAACAAAAATCATCCTATATTTCTAATTGAAGCTCTTTCCTAATTTTCAGTCAATAAAAGCACATTCAATAATTTAATTTGAGTTTAACTTTGATAACTCCCAAGTTAAAATGCCCCACTTGTGATTTAGTTGTTGCAGCCCAGCTGCTGTCAGCAGAGCTGTCAGCAGACTTGGACGATGAGGAAGTTGGGGAGGAACTTGGGCCAGCTCTGGAGTCTGGGGAAGGCTCTGATGGATGCTCTGCATCAAATGCAGAGATAGAGCCAGGGTCATCTGACATTCCCCCACCAACCAGAGAGGCAGCTACCTTTGGAGGCTGAGATAAGGGGGAGGGGCAGAACAGCTGGGCCTGTTCCAGATGTGTGTATGTGCAGACTGTTCGGAGAGGAGAACTAAGGACAAGGAATCAACTCAGGAGCACATGTGGATGATGAATGCCCCTCCCTGGCTAGGGAATAAATAAAAGGAAAGGGGAGTGGTGGTCGTAGGAGAGAACAATTAGGATTTCTGAAGATTTGGCTCATCATGTTTCATGCCTCAGAGGCAGCTTGCCAGAACTTAATTTGAAGCTTTGCGGCTGGGATCTCATGGCCTGGCAATTATCGATAGGAACTGATAAGATCTGTTACTGCAATTAACTCTTTGAAGGACTATCGCCTGGATTTTTCGGTGTGTGGATGCCATTAATTCACAGGAGAGGGTTTTTTTTTTTTGTGACAAGGAGTCTGTTTCTTGTTTTTGCTAAGGCTGGGTCAGAACATTAGTTGAATCCATATTTTAAAGGGATCTTTTTTTCAAGTAACTGTTGGGATCTGTTATAGGGAGATAAAAAACATCACAGGACATTTGTCTAAGGCCCTGATGGCGAACCTATAGCACACGTGCCACAGGTGGCATGCCGAGCCATTTGTCAGGGCACGCGAGGCTTGCCCTGTCAGCTGGCCGGGGTGCATGAGCACGCTGGCCAGCTAACTTCAGCCTTCTTTTGAAGCCATTTTTCACGCTCCGGAGGCTTCAGGAGCTTCCCTGAAGCCTCCAGAGCGCGAAAAAACAGCCCTACAGGCAAACCAGAAGTTCAGGAATGGACTTCCAGTTTGTTCATAGGTCCGGTTTTAGCCCTCTGGAGCCTTCAGGAGGCTTCCCTGAAGGCTCCGGGGGGCAAAAAAATGACACTACAAGCAAACCGAAAATAACTTCCAGGTTGGTCATAGGGCCGATTTTAGCCCTCTGGAGGGTTCAGGAGCCTCAGGAGGCTTCCTGAAGGCTCTGGGGGGCAAAAAACAACACTACGAGCGAACTGGAAGTCACTTCCACTTGTGCATAGCATTATGGGTGTTCACGCCCACACATGACCCCCCTGTGCTCCCCCCACTTTTGGCACACGAGCCACAAAACGTTCGCCATCACTGGTCTAAGGGAAGTATCTCCTGCACTCTTGCAGACTTTGCAGTTAGACATTTCTCCCTGTTTTCAGCTTGCTTATTTTCACATACAATACAATAGCAGAGTTGGAAGGGACCTTGGAGGTCTTTTAGTCCAACCCCCTGCCCAGGCAGGAAGCCCTATACCATTTCAGACAAATGGCTATCCAACATCTTCTTAAAGACTTGCAGGGTTGGGGCATTCACAACTTCTGGAGGCAAGCTGTTCCACTGGTTAATTGTTCTAACTGTCAGGAAATTTCTCCTTAGTTCTAAGTTGCTTCTCTCCTTGATTAGTTTCCACCCATTGCTTCTTGTTCTGCCCTCAGCTGCCCTGGAGAATAGTTTGACTCCCTCTTCTTTGTGGCAACCCCTGAGATATTGGAACACTGCTATCATGTCTCCCCTAGTCCTTCTTTTCATTAAACTAGACATACCCAGTTCCCATGCCCAGACATACCCATATGAATAACAAAGGATGAAAATGTAAACATTTCAATCACTCTCTGCTTATTTTCTATGCTAAGAAGAAATACACAGCGGTTGGGTTCTGAGTTCTTGTAACTGCAAAGTCCACATAATTACAAATAAAAAAAGATGGCACTTTGAGATTCTCTTTATTATTATTTTGATCAGGTTTTGGTGCTTTTTTTACAAATTGTTTGAAATCCACTGCAGGTGAGATTTAATAGAGGGGACCTCTGCTGTTCTGTGTTTTTCTGGCAAGGAGGAAGAGTATAGTTGCTGTCTCAGCACTTGTGTGACCTTATCTGGACTTCAGAGCTACATAGAATTAGCCTCGATTAGTACTTGAATGCAAGGCTACCATGAATATCCAGGCTGTGGACTACACCCAAAAGTTTTTTTTTAAAGCAACAACAAAAAACCCTCTGAGGAAGCCGCCAAAAACAAAATAAAGTTTGCATGAATATATCAATGTAGTTACCAGGAGTTCAACTTGACTTGATCACTTTTTTATACATCACACTAATCCAGGTTTTTTCAGCCTTAATGGTTGAATAGCCCATATTGGCTTATTTCACACAATGTTAAGCCACTCTACTAAACCAAAGCAAACAAATCATGTTATAGACTCGTATATCATTTCATAGTGCTTTATCGCCCTAAGCGGTTTATAGTCAGCATATTGTCCCCAACAATCTGGGTTTCACTCATGTTACTGACCTCGGAAAGTCAACCTCAAACTGGTGAGGATCGAATTCCCGGCAGTCAGCACAACCAGCCTGGATTACTACATTCTAATCACTGTCTCACCATGATTCTTGGTAGGACAGTACTTGAACCTCGGCAGAGGAATTTCTACAGTAAGTCATATGATAATATGCATTGACATCTGCTATCAGAAATATGAAACCACTAGAAACAGGTTAAAAATTGGAAGGGCATTCTGATTCCAGAATGCCTTAAGATCAAGCTATTGTCTGAGGCCTTGGGGGAAGGGGAAGAGAAAACTTTGTTAACTATGCTTGCCATACATTGTACATGTTTAGATATGCTTGTCATATATTACATAGACTTTTGATGGAAATATGCTGCATTTTCCTGTTTGGACTAGATGCAAGCAACTCTTCATACAAATAGCTTTTGTATGGACATATATGAGTGAACAAAGTCATGTTCCTGATACCAGTGACACCCAACTCCTTCATGCAGGCAGGGCTTAAATATACATATATTGCATAAATGGAATGTCTGTCAGTCTGGCTGTCTATCTACCTATCTACCTTAAAGTATCTACCTCACACAGGGCTTAGATATATGTATAATGCATGAATGGAATGTCGATCTGTCTACCTACTTATGTGTCTATTTCACAATCTTAGAGCAACAGAA